>WBNM01026070.1:0-18380 GCA_013399055.1 Ramphastos sulfuratus | reverse complement strand
GCTGGGCACAGTACTCCAGGTGAGGTCTCACCAGAGCAGAGCAAAGTGGCAGAATCACCTCTCTGGATCTGCTGGACAAGCATTTTTTGATGCCCCAGGATGCCATTTGCCTTCTGTGCTGCAAGCTCACACTATCTGCTTGTGTCCAGCTTCTCACCCATCAGCACCCCCAAGTCCTTTTCCGCAGGGTTGCTTTCTATCACCTCATCCCCCAGTCTGTATTGATAGTGGGGATTGTTCCAGCCTAGGTGCAGAACCCTGCACTTGCTTTTGTTGAACCTCATGAAGCTCATCTGGGCTCACCTCTCCAGTTGTCCAGGTCCCTCTGGATGACATCTCATCCCTCTGGCATACTGACAACACCTCTTGGCTTGGTGTCATCTGCAGACCTGCTGCTGGCACCCTGGTTCCCATTGTCTCAATCACTGATAAAAACATTAAACAGCACAGGTCCCAGTACAGACCTCTGAGGGACAGCACTTGTCACTGCTCTCCATCTGGACTTCAAGTCATTGGGTGTGACCACCCAGCCAATTCCTTATCCACTGAGCAGTCCACCCAGTTTTGAGGGCATACAGCTGGAGAGTTGGAAGTGAGATGGAATGTAGGTCACAGAAGCATGTGTTTCACCTGCAAAGTAGTTTGAGTTGTGGTGAGCAGAGCCCAGATTCAAAGTTTTGCAGCTGCTTGATGTGCCTGGTCTTCTTTTGTGAAGCACCTGACACATATGTGTACTTGCCATCCAGACTTGTATTTGCTGCAGATGCAGTGAAGCCCCCCAGAATTTCTGACCCTTTGCATGGAGTTGGTTCTTCAATAAAAAGAAGTGAAGCTCTATTCCTTCCTTTTGCAGAGCAGCCTCATAGTTAAAGAGTTTGCCCCAGAAGTGGGTGTCATGGGTTAGCCTGCATGCCTGGGACACAGGAGTCAGTGGAATCATAGAATCAGGTCTATGTTGGAAGGGACCTCAGAGATCATCTACTCCAAACTTCCTCCCGTGGGCAGAGACACCTCTCAACTAGACTTGGTTGCCCGAGGCCTCATCCAACCTGACCTCCAACACCCCCAGGAAAATGGCATCCTCTGGTCAACATATTCCAGAGTCTTACCACCCTTGTACTGAAGAACTTCTTCCTCAGATCTACTCTAAACCTAGATCTTGCTGGAATAAAGCTCACATGCAATATAGAATCACTGAATGACTTGAATTGGAAGGCACTTCAAAGATCACCAACCCCCACTGCCAGGGTCAGGTTGTTCAAAGCCTCATCCAACCTGCTCTTAAACACTTCCAGGGATGAGGCATCCACAACTCTGGGCAACCTGTTCCAGTGTCTCACCACCCTCATAGTGAAGAACTTCCTAATGTTCCATCTAAATCTACCCTGCTCTAGTTTAAAATGACTAAGGGACACCAAAGTTGTCCCCCAAGTGATGCTGTATTTACCTTTGCCTACCTAGGACATGCAATTTAGCCAATACCCATCATAAATTAATCAGGCAAAGTCTGTTCCAAGTTTTGTTAGAGCAGCTCCTATGACTTTGCCATAAAAGACAGTAGGCACATTGCTATATCTGGAGGTAAGCAACCAGAACCTTCCAGGAATTCATTTCTGAAAGATTTCTTTTCCCCTGCTGATCATAGTGCTGTGTTTTCTCAAATGCTGACTGCAGGAAGCCTTTTCAGAAAGACAACTCCTGCTTTGGAATGCAGCCATCAGCCACCTGAAAAAAACAAAACAAAACCAAGTTCTAACTGAGCTGTTTGTGCATGGCAAGGGGGCCCTCGGTCCTAACACAAATTAAAGAGGACACTTGTTTCAAGTGAGGCTACTAAGGATGTATGTGTTCTATGGTAAATATATTGACAAAACTGTCCTGCAGGAAAGATATTCCATAAATTGGATTATCTACATTCTAACAAGATTATCCACTTAAAAGCCGTAGAGATTTGCTTGCTGAATAAAAAAGGAGGGAAGGTCTAGGTTGTAGTCTACCTAAATTTTTTTTTCCCCCAGTTCTTTTCCTGCACTTAATTAAAAGAACATCCTCTCCTACTCCTAATCACTGCTCTGTGCCTCTGTGCAATCAGTGCTTTCTGCCACCTGTAGATTTATTTCAATATATAATGATTTGTCAAAGTTGCTTTCCTGTTCATCTCACGCTGTTCAGTTGACACCAGTACAAATTGAGCCCTGAAGGCTTTGAGGTTAGTGGAAAGATCAGGAATGTGGCATTGCTCAAGGCTTTCAATGTGTTTTGTCCCATATCACAGATTCATGGAGTGTTAGGGATTGGAAGGGATCATCCAGTCCAACCTCCTGCCAGAGCAGGATCACCCAGGGCAGGTCTTTAGAGAAGGAGACTCCACAACCTCTCTGGGCAGCCTGCTCCAGGGCTCTGGCACCCTCACAGTGGAACAATTTTTCCTTATGTTCATGTGGAACCTCCTCTGCTCCAGCTTGCACCCCCTGCCCCTTGTCTTGTCATTGGACATCACTGAGCAGAGCCTGGCTCTGTCCTTCTGACACTGCCCTGCACATCTTTATCAACATGAATGAGGGCACCCCTCAGGCTCCTGTGCTTCAAGCTGAAGAGCCCCAGCTCCCTCAGCCTTTCCTCACAGGGAGATGTTCCACTGCCTTTAGCATCTTTATGGCTCTGTGCTGGACTCTTTCAAGCAGTTCCCTGAAAGATCCATGGTGAAAGGCTGCTAACCAGTGTGGCATTTTGAAATGCTGGGAGTAAGCTACCATTGTCCCCAGTGTTTAAATAGCAGATGTTATAGTACCATCATCTGTCATTCCTGCAGTGTGGGGACTGAGATTTTGTAGGAAATGTACTGGAGAAAGGAAAGTTTTTCATGTCTTCTCCTCTGTCCTGGAGTAGCCACATGCTACTCAGCAGCAGTTTGCCTCCTAAAGGAAACGCAAGTCATAATTTGTATGTTACAAGGTTCTCCAAGAGAACTGCAGGAATTCTCAGCATCTGACTCACTTAGAGTTGAAGGCAGACTTCAACTGAGAGCCTGTTGATCTCCAGTAATTTAGAGAGCATCCTTTTAAAATGTTGTAAGAGGGAAGTTTCAGGTTCTTCTATTGCTCCTAATTTTTTTCAGCAAAGTGATTTTCCAAAGCATAAGTGCAGACATACTTTAAATTACAGAGGCCTTGTGAAATCCACCTGCTTCGTTACTCAGGCTTTCTATTTAACCATGTGTCATAGGTTTTCAAAGGTATGTTCACAGAGTTTCCTTGGCCACACATGACAGCTGCTATTTTTAAGTTAATGCAGTGTCACACCACTTTGACTCCTGAGAGGAAAGAGTTGATGACTTTTCAGCAACTTCCCCAAACAGGCTTTTTGAATGTTCATTATACTTCTTTGTTTTTTTTCTCCCTGCAAATCATAATATCAAAAAGTAATGCATTAAAAGAAAGATAACAATTTGGCTTTCAGCATCTGAGGATGCAGGAAGGCTGGGGAGGGACTATTTACAAGGTCTTGTGATGACAAGACAAGGGGCAATGGGTTTAAACTGGCAGAGGGGAGATTTAAACTGGATGTTAGGAGGAAGTTCTTTACAGTGAGGGTGGTGAGACACTGGAACAGGTTGCCCAGGGAGGTTGTGGCTGCTCCCTCCCTGGAGGTGTTCAAGGCCAGGCTGGAGGAGGTCTTGAGTGACCTGTGCTAGTGAGAGGTGTCCCTGCCTATGGCAGGGGATTTGAACTAGCTGATCCTTGAGGTCCCTTCCAACCTTACCATGCTATGATTTTCTGATTCTATATCCAACTCAGAGAGCTCACAGCAGTGCTTAAGCAAGGGAAGGGCTGTTTCATGGACCTGTGTGCCACCTTGAGTGCCCAAGTGAAGGATTTCATTGTCACATGGAGATGGTCAGTTCCAGTTCAGGTTATGGAATTGGAAAGGTTGCAACTCTCATCAAATAATCTAGGTTCATAATAAACATCAAATGGATGTGTTACTTTGCTCCACTGCTTATCACAGGTTTGCAGATTAACTTGGGTTGGAAGAAACCATCAAAGGTCATCTTTCCCAACCCTTTCTTTCCAACTAGAGCATGCTGCCCAGGGCCACATCAAGGCTCATCTTGAATGTCTCCAGGGACAGGGCCTCAACCACATCCCCAGGCAACCTGTTCCAGTATTTCACTACCCTCGTTGTGAAGAATTTCCTCCTGATGTCCAACCTAAATCTCCCCTGCTCCACTTTCAAACCATTGCCCCTTGTCCTATCACCACAGGCCCTTCTAAACAATCCCTCCCAAACAGTTCCTCCCCAGCTTTCCTGTAGCTCCCCTTCAGATATTGGAATGTAGCTCTAAGGTCTCCCCAGAGCCCTCTCTTCTCCAGGCTGAACTGCCCCAATTCCTTTAGCCAGTCTTCATAGCAAAGGTGCTCCATCCCTCTGACCATCTTGGTGGCCTCCTCTAGACTGACACCAGCAGCTCCATGTCTCTGTTTTGTTGGGGACCCCAGAGCTGGACACAGCACTGCAGGTGAGATCTCACCAGAGCAGAGGGGCAGAATCCCCTCTCTCCATCTCTGGCCATGCTGCTTTTGGTGCAGCCTAGACTGCCCCTGGCCTTCTGGGCTGCAAGTGCCCATTGCTGGCTCATGTCCAGCTTCTCACCCACCAGCACCCTCAAGTCCTTTTCTGCAGGGCTGCTCTCAATCTCATCATCTCCCAGAAAATAATCTGTGACCAAAACAAGCCTCACATCCAGAAATCACACATTGTTCTGTTTAAGTGTCAGGATAAAATATACCTTCCATATACTACTAATATGTTCCTTAAGGAATTAATAGTCTCAGTTAAAGGTTACTTTCTCTACCATCTCACATGGTAAAAATACAATGATTAAAACCTACCTTTCAGTCTAGATTTTTCTCTTTGTTTGGTAGAGTAAAAATGAGTTATTTTGGTGGCTGGGAAAAACTCCCAGCTGGTCAAAGCCCAGTCCAGCTCCTCTTCCCTCCTGCTCATAGCTCTCCTTCCAACCATCTCCTGCTGAATGCCAATATCACATTTTTCTTGCCCTTGCTACTGCTCTGGATGACAAAATCTGCTTAAACTAGACCTCTCTGTGGATACCTGCCATCATGGTTCCTTGTTGTGGGTACAGGGTTGTCCTCCACAGTCAACATGGAATGATGTTTCATGAACAGGAACCACAGCACAGAGCTTGGTGATGCCAATGTGTTGGGAGGATGGAGGTTGTTAAATACAGGCCCATTTCCAGTTGCACAAACTGCTGAAACATTCCCATGTGTTCAGTTGCTCACTATTGGATGTGCTGGGGGGCAAAGCATCCTGATTCTCTCTGATTTTCTGAAATAGTGTTATTTCCAGTGGAATGAATGTGTCCTCTATTGAGCAGAAGGTTAAAATGGCAGTAAGTTGATACTTTGTGTCTTGAGCCCCTGTGAAAATAATTATCCTGTCTTGGTGCAGTTGATTTCTTAGACTATGGGTGGGAAATTAATACCACCAGGCTCCTGAGATCATCAGGAGAGATTGTGTCACTATCCAAGGTAAGGTTTCTTCCTTGACTTCAGTGGGGCAGAATTATGCTTTGGAGAAAACCCTTCTTATGGTACAAGTTTCCTATGAGAAAAGGCCCTGTCCATGGCTAAACTTTGCCCCTTGTGGCTGCCCATTCAAGGTCCAATGTGTTTTCTTGCTTGTTAATTATTGCATCTTCCCTGGTGCCCAGCAAATACTCCTCATTTGTTGTCTCCCTTAGGTTAATATCAAACACTGGCCTTCATGTTTTACCTGTTCTCCATAAGGTGCACTCCTTCCAGAAAGTCTTACTGTAAGTATTAATGTCTGCTTTTTAAAACTTTTTCTAAAGCTCCCTTTGAATGTTCTCCTGCTCCACCAAAACCTTTCAAGACATAATTCATAATTGAGTGTGTCCAGCAGATCAGGGAAGGTTCTCCTCCCCCTCTACTCTGCCTTGGTGAGACCCCATCTTGAGTACTATGTTCAGTTTTGGGCTCACCAGTTTAAGAGAGACAGGGATCTGCTGGAGAGGGTCCAGCAGAGGGCTACAAAGATAATGAGGGGACTGCAGCACTGCCTGATGAGAGAGAGGCTGAGAGACCTGGAGATGCTTAATCTGGAGAAGAGAAGACTGAGAGGGGATTTAATAAATGTTTAGAAATATCTGAGGGCTGGGGGTCAGGAGTGGGGGACAGGCTCTGCTCATTTGCTCCCTGGGATAGGACAAGGAGCAATGGATGGAAGCTACAGCACAGGAGGTGCCACCTCAACACAAGGAGGAACTTCTTTACTGTAAGGGTCACAGAGCACTGGAACAGGCTCCCCAGAGAGGTTGTGCAGCCTCCTTTGGAGACTTTCAAGGCCTGACCTGAGCTAGATTGTATGGTCCTGCTCTGGCAAGGGGGTTGGACTCAGTGATCTCTTTGGGTCCCTTCCAACCCCTAACACCCTATGATCCTGTGATCCTCTTGTGTTCGCTCATTAACTTCACAGAAACATTTTGGGTTGCAATTTTGTAGGCATTGATGCTGATGTGGCCCAAAAGGTCCCAGTTCTCTCTAGCTCTCCCTCCTACAAAGTACCACAACTTGCACTTTGCAGACCACTGTTCCTTCAACCCAGTTATGCCTGGATGGCCCAGAGGCCTTTTACTGCCTTTTCACCACCTGAAATCCAAACCAGGCTGGTGGCAGTGGAAATTTGTTGCCACCTGGTGACAGTTCTTCAGCCTGCATGGCGAGTTGCTGGCCTGGAAGCTGTTTTCCTTGGAAGAGGTGGCCACATCACAGAGAGGGGGATGGAAAAAGGGATAAACGTCAGGAAAAGTACCACACTGTCTTTCACTGGAGGTAAAATTGTGCAGAGAAGGAAATATTCTTTTCTATGGAAAATTCCAGTGGCTGTTGGGGGGGAATTGTACAATTTTTGTGTGAAAGCAAGCTCTTTTTCTTTTTTCCTTTTCTCTAAAAGCACCTTTTTATTTCCCTGTAAAAAAATCATATGAAAAAAAAAAAATCAACCCAACCATCAAGCCTTGATTTTTATGTTTGGTTTTTTTTCCCCTTTCACTGCAAAAGATCTTGAAATTTTGCAGTTAGTTCTTAGTGTAACTCCAAGCAGAAAACCCAGGGAATGAGTAACTATTTCTTCTCTTCCTTTGAACAAGATCTATTGTTAGTGAGCAGGAGAAATTCTTAGTGCTTAAATCTTTTGATTAGAAGACTTCAAGCTGGAGAAGCATTAACCCTGCAATTGTCTTAGCTGCTCTGATTTTTTTGTGGTTATCATCAGTCCTAACTAGACCTGGGTTGTTGTGTCTTGCTGAGCAAGAGTTGAACATTTATTTTTTTTCAGATGATCTTCCTCACTTTCCTGTAAGAATAAATAGACCCATAGAATGCATTGGGTTGGAAGGGACCCTCGAAAACCATCTTGTGCCTCCCCCCTGCAGTGAGCAGGGACATCTTTGACTAGATCAGGTTGCTCAAGGCCTCATCACGTTTGACTTTAAACATCTCCAGGGATGGGGCCTCCACCACATCTCTGGACAACCTCTTTCTGTATTTCACCATCCTCCTTGCAAAGAGCTTCTTCCTTCTAATGTCCTAGGCCTTGATGCTGCTTGAGTCCCAAACTAACCCCTGGGTCAAATGCTGGCCCTGCTGAAGTCAGTAAGAAAATTCCCACTGGCTTCAGTGGTGGCAATATTTAAGCCTCCAAGACAGGTCTTGGTGGGTCATTGGGGTTTATGAAGGGCTTGTGCAGAGCCTTAGCAGAGGGATACCTTTCATATTTATGGGTGTCATAGGTTTTTTTGTTTAAGAGCATGACAGACTGAGATTATCTTACTTTACTCTTTTTCTAAGGAAAAGGGGCAGTAAAATAATAATGCCTTTGCTGAATTGGAGGAGAATGCAGAAAGGTTGTATTTAAAAATGTACAGGAGAAGATACAGCATACAGGAATCCTTATCAGCTAATACAGATACAGGATACGTGAGAATTCCCCCAAAACCTTCCTCCCAAGCAAACCAAAAACTCCAATGCTCATTGTCTCCCAATTAGGCCACAGCAGGCTGAATTCACTGTGACCCACAGCCTCGAAGGCCACAGCCTGCAGGGTACTCCTCCACAGTTACTTAGTTACCCAGATAAGGATCCCTCCGGAGAGCTCACAAGAAAAGGGAGAAAAAAGAGCAAATTGACCTTTCTGCTTACTTTTAAAGCATTTGCAGGATTTATGGGATTGAATAACACAGTTACAATACCTGGGGGCAACTAGTTCATCCCCTGGGATGGATCTTGGTCTCTGCAGTTGTTTTAGGAAACCTGGGATGACCTGGAGCCCTTCAAAACACAACAGTGGGTGCCATGCTCCTTCCCTATTCCTTCCTCTGCCGACCTCAGTTCACAGAATGAGGCCCCTGTGTACCTGTCACTTAGTGCAGAGCTGTGGCCACGCTGAGTTGTCAGCACGAGAGTGTTCTGGAACCCCACTTAACTTCAAGCTTTGCAGATGTACTTAATTTTGTTCTGTGCTTTCCAGCAGAAACAGCAGGGAAACAACCATATCCCCAGCCTAAACGATGAGTACAGGCAACTCAACTTCTTGGAGATCTATTTTGAGAGAGCAACAGAATGTCTGTCAGCCATTCCCTTGCTTGCATCAGTCAAAACTGAAATGCCTGCTTGTCAGCTCAACAAACTACACTGACAGGGGTCCTGAATCTTAAGTTCTTAAGCTTATGAGCAATCTTTTTGATATCGGCAGGGACTGATTTGCAGGCTGGTGGAGTACCCTGGTGAATCAGGCCAAAATGGGCTAATGGCTTTTGCTCTCCTTGTTGGGGGGCTGCAAGAAAGGGGAGCCTTGCAGGGCCCTCAGCACATATTTTCTGAGCAGTGCATTTGCTGTAGGAACTATTTCATCTAGCTCAAGCTTTGTTGTGCTTTAACAGCTTCAGCCTATTTGGGAGGAAAGCATGGGGGTGTTCAAAGAGTTTCACTTCAGCCTTCTTTGCCTTTCTTTGTGTTTTGCAGATAAAATGTCTTAAATGTGCAAGTTATTACCTGTAATACTTCATCAGACTGAATATTAGGAAAAAATATTGATTAAGGAAAAAATATTGGACTGGATATTAGAAAGAAGTTCTTTCCAGTGAGGGTGGTGAGACACTGGAACAGGTTGCCCACTGAGATTGTGGACACCTCATCCCTGGAGGTGCTCCAAGGCCAGGTTGGATGAGGCCTTGAGCAACTTGTTCTAGTGGAATGTGTCCCTGCCTGTGTCAGGAGGGGTTGGAACTTTAAAGTCCCTTCCAACCCAAAACATTCTATAATTCTATGATAATATAGGGGGAAAGGTGGTGTTTGAGAGACAGTATTTTATTGAAAGGCCCACAGAAGTACCAAAAAAGTGTCTTTTCCATTGTATTTTCATTTTCAGAGATATTCAAGACAATATCAATATATGTACCATTGAAAGAAATTCCTTCATGGGTCTGAGTTCTGAAAGTGTGATTCTGTAAGTAAAACAGCAAATTCATTCATTCTTCTCCTTCTTAACTCATTTCTTTAGCAGAATAGGGTCAAGGAAACCAGGGAAACAGCACTATTCAAACTTCCAGATACCATTTGTGCTTTTAGACTTCTTCCTTATCTCTGAAATCTCTGCATTCTGTTTCCCTGCCATGAAAAATTAATGCCTACATGTTGGGGTTTTGTTTCTTTGTTTGTTGTTGTTTTGGGGTTTGTTTTGTTTTGTTGGTTTTTTGTTTGTTTGTTTTTTGTTTTGTTTTTTTTTTTTTTTTATTCTTGTCCTGCTCTTTATTTTAGAAGCACAGGATAGGGTAAATTTAGTAATTACTGGTGGCAAGGTTAAACACATTCCACCTACAACAATGGTTCCATGTGATATAAATTGTGTTCAAAAGGAGAGCATGACTCATAAATATTTACAGTCAGCCACATCATTCAGAGGGAGATGTTTATTACTGAGGCAAAACACATGTAGATGCAGTGGAAATGTGGTGTATTTGTACACAGTGTCAATGCACATATGCACACACTGTTTCACAATGCAATTTCCAGTTGCATGGGTAGGTGACTTTACATTTGACTTGCACACTCATGTATTTTAAAGAGCTGGCTGGCTGCTTTGATTTTTTTTTTTTTTTATTTCTTTATTTTCCTCTTGGTATATCAAAACTATTTCCTTGCTAATAAGCTGCTTTCACTTCACCTAGCTGGTGGCCAGCCTGCAAAAATTTCCTTCTGTGTGTGTGCAGTTTACTACACAGACTGAAGTAGACAAGCAAGATTTGATTGNAAGTTGTCCAAGGGGAGATATAGGCTGGGTATCAGGAGGAAGTTCTTGACAGAGAGAGTGATTGGCATTGGAATGGGCTGCCTAGGGAGGTGGTGGAGTCGCCGTCCCTGGAGGTGTTTAAGAAAAGCCTGGATGGGGCACTTAGTGCCATGGTCTGGTTGATTGGGTAGGGCTGGGTGATAGGTTGGGCTGGATAAGCTTGGAGGTCTCTTCCAACCTGGCTGATTCTGTGATTCTATGACTGATAGGACTTACATTGATTTGGGTGGGAGCAAGGTGGAACCATCAATAATATACGAAGAGAAGCCAGCAACAAGTTACTTAGCAATTAGCTCTTTTTTCCCATCAGTTCTGCACGACCTTTGTCTACGTCAAGGTCTCTGAAACTTTAAATATACACAAAGAGTTTTCTTAAGTATGGAAAATAGGATGGAGCTGGTCCAGAGGAGTGCCACAGAGATGATCAGGGGGCTGGAAAACCTCTCCTGCAAGGACAGGCTGAGGGAGCTGGGGTTGTTCAGCCTGGAGAAGAGGAGGCTCCAAGGAGACCTCATAGCTGCCTTCCAGTAGCTGAGGGAGGGTACAAGAGGGCTGCATAGGGACTGTTTCCAAAGGCCTGTAGTGGATGAGGAGCAATGGTTTTGAAATAAGAGCAGATTTAGATTGGATGTTAGGAACAAATTCTGCACCATGAGGGTGGTGGAACACTGGAACAGGTTGCCTAGGGAGGTGGTTGGAGATATTCAAAGCTGAGCTAACAAGGCTCTGAGCAACCTGATCTAATTGGGGATGTCCCTGCTGACTGCAGGAGGAGTGGACTGGATGACCTTTGGAGATCCCTTCCAACCTAAACCAGTCTATGATATACAAGTAATGACAACCCAAATGCTACAGAAGAAATTCACCTTACTTTCAGATCTGCATGCCACTTGGAGCCCAAGACAGAGCTTTCCTGCCCTGAAATAGGGTGTAAATAATACCTCAGGGACAGTGGCCTCCTGTACTGGGTGAATGTTAAGGTGCATCTTAAAAACACTGATATAGGCATGAAATGAGTAAAGCCAGGTAGCATGGGGCCTTGAGCAACCTGGTCTAGTAGGAGGTGTGCCTGCCCATGAGAGGGGTGGGGTGGAACTACCTTGTCTGTAAGGTCCCTTCTATCACAAACCATTCTATGACTGCCTGGAAAGCCCAGGTATCCAAACTCTGGGTTTCTGCCTCCATTGTCACTAACATAAAGAGTCGGTGGAGTCAGAAGGACACTGGTCGAAGTGAAGGAAGAATATGTCTCAAGAGAAGCTCTTCTCTGTGGAGTATAATGAGGTATTGGGATTTAAGTCAGATGTTACTATTTTTTTCCCCCCATTTTACTACCTGAATGCAATTAGCCAGGTGACAGGACTGTATAGCTTGGCAAGTGTGGCTCTGATTTTACAACCTTGGTATCTCATTGCATTAGCATCATGTTCAGTGAGAGAATGCAGTAAGTACTAATACTGTGATTAAAAGCATATCTATCAGCCTGGCAGCAGTGAAAGGATAAGATCAATGTAATATAATAAATGTTTAAAATGCTGTAAGCAGGGACATGTCTCTCCTTTGTGCCTGCTCACTCATGTCTAATAGTGCTTGCGAGTGAAGAGGACAATGACAGCTCTCCTGATCCAACCTGACAGGCATTATGGACACCAAGCTATGCACATCTGCCTGTCATGGGCAGAAGAGTAATCCTTTTGGCCAGGCCTATAACTGATTTTCATAGTGACCTCAGCTCACCACCTCAGACCTTAGATAAGAGGGTCACTTGCCTGCTCAGCTTTCAGTGGGAGTTAGAAACAACCCCCCAGGTTTGCTGACAGTTTAATTAAATCAGGCCGGGCTTTGCCATCAATCAGAGCCGTCATTGCCCGTTGGAAAGGGCCTGGGCTGCCAAGTGAGGTTTTAAAGCAAGATGAAAGATTGCACCGTAAAAGATGACAAATATAACTGACCCAAATGTAAATTTTTAGGACCGTGAAGGGAAGAGAAGGAAGGACATGAAATGTTAATTAGTTAATGCACTGTGGTAATAACTTGGCAGAAAGCCCCAGAAGCTTCAATTCCCAGGTTCACTACCTGCCTCTTCTTGGGGAGGAAGGGAGCCTGGGGAGGTGGGACTGGGGCAGCAGAGCAGACTGGGAGTGTAATTTGTTAAGGCAGAAGACAGAGGAGGAATCAGCTGCTTCCTAGGCAGCTTGGCACCATCACTACCCATCTCCTGTCCTCCTGTATGGCTCAGTGATGCTCAGCTTTCCTCCCCTGCCCGCCCAGCTGAGGATGTGAGACCACCACAGATGGTCTTTTTTACTAATAAATGGCAAAGCTTAAGCCATGGCCCGGTGTTTCGAAAGCACCATGAAAAACAAAAGTAAAATTAAGTACCAGAAGGAAAGATCCAGATCTTCACCACTCCTGGGATTAATCTGGAAGAGCCTCACTCACCCCACTGTAACTTTCCCAGGGCAGCCGTGAGCAGCACCAGAATATTCATCAGCTCTGCCCTTGCTTCAGCTTGCTCCAACAATCATCTCTGATGGTAGCACTCATCTGCCCTATTCATGTTTGTACTCTCCAATGCTTTCCACCCAGTTACTGGGAGCTTACCAAGAGAGACTGAGGGGGCTCTTTAATTTGGAGAGGAGGAGACTGAGGGGAGACCTCATTCATATTTATAAAGATGTAAAGGGTGAGTGCCGAGAGGCTCTGCTCCGTGTGCCCAACAACAGGACAAGGGACAGTGGGTGAAAGATGAGGCATAGGAAGTTCCATAGAAACATGAGGAAAACAATTGTCACTGTGAGAGTAACAGAATACTGGAACAGGCTGCCCAGGGAGGTTGTGCAGTCTCTCTCTGGAGATATTCCAGATCCACCTGGGTGCATTCCTGTGTGATCTGGTCTAGGTGATCCTTCTCTGGCAGAGGGGTTGGGCTGGATGAGCTTTCAAGGTCACTTCCAGCCCCTGACATTCTGTGATTCTGTGACCAGCTAATCTTCCCAGAAATTCTACCATTTGAATATCCATTTATGAATTTTATTTGTTTGAGATCCCTTTCCCTGATTCGAATTAGAGATATTTTCGTTATGAAACAGGAATATGAACACAATTTTTTTTCTCTCCCTCTATTGCAGGTGGCTGAATAAAAATGGGATTCGGGAAATTGAGAATCATGCCTTTAATGGAACCTACCTGGATGAGCTGTAACTACTTTTGGAAATAAATCATTACAAGGGGATAACTTTTTTTTTTTTTTTTTTTTTTAAATCTCACATTGCTTTATCATAAATATTGTTGTGGTTTTTTTTTTTTTTAGAAATCTAAGTGATAATCACAACCTAGAAAAACTACCAGATGAGGTCTTCCATGGAGCAAATGGACCTGTTGTTTTGTAAGTAATATTCAGATATTATTTTTCCTAATTATTAGCTCCCTAATAAAGAACAGGGGAGAACATAGGGATTTCAACATCTCACAAAGCTTGGAGTTCTGAATCAAACAGAAAATAAAATCCTGGAAGCCATAACTGAAATTTCAGTCTAGATCCCTATTTTCACTTTGTCCTCAAGTTTTTTAGCACTATTTGGACTCAGGGATTTAGGTTCAGATCCCTCTCCCCAGCTGATGAAGCTCTGCAAGACAGCAGTACTTGGATCCAGGGATTTAGGTTTGGATTCCTCATCCCAGCTCTGGAAGAGAGCAGTACTTCTGCTTTCTTTCGTTTGTTTTATTCCCAGAATAAAATGCTGTGAGGTTTGGTTTTTTGTGTTTGCTTGTTTGAGCAAAATCAAGAATGAGTGAGAGGGTCCTCAGTGCTTCAATCTAAATTGCTTATCACTGAAGACCTGCCTCTGCATCTCTGAAGCTTAATCCTGAAGATTAAATCCCTACCCTACAGGGACAGGGACTGGGATGTCCCATCCCCTGCAGAGATAGGCATATCTCACACAGAATCATAGCTACAGCTACAGCAGGACATCTTTGATGAATGACAAGCTGGAAAGCAAGACCTCAGCATTAGAGAATTCAGCAGTAGGATGCTCACGGATCTCAGTCACCATTACCTCAAGGCATGGGATCTGAAAATGCCTCTGAGTGTGCACAGCTGCTTATGTTTCTGAGCACCTCACATAAAAGCTGCAACAGGCACACAAGATTCTTTTTTTTTTTTTTTTTTTTGCCTAACAAATTCATCAGAGCATTTCTCTCTTCCCATCTACCATGTTTGTCCAGATAGGCCTAGGGGTCACCCAGAAAGAGTGGAGCTGTTGGGAGATTTTGCACAGAGAGGTGGTTGAGTCACCAACCCTAGCTGTGTTTAAAGGTCATTTGGATGTGGCGCTTGGGGATATGGTTTAGGGTGAACCTTGCAGAGTAGGATTATTGGTTGGACTTGGTGATCCCTGAGGGTCTTTTCCAACCAGAATGTTTCTCTGACTCTGTTAGAGTGGTTAGAAATCTCAAAAAGAGGGAGGAAAATGCCTGGTTAACCTAGAGTTCAGATGAGAGCTCTTCTAAAGGCCTTTTGTGAAGATGAGTGCACCTACGCTATAAAGAGCTATGGTCCAGGTTGCTGCATTCTGCTCTCCTTCCATTATTCCCTCAGAGTCTCACTCCTTTGGAGAAAACTGCCAGTGGAGCATCTTTTCACCAGTAATCTCATAGATGTCTGGTTGGAAAAGCTTTGTTTCCTGTAGCAAAAATTAAATGCTATTTGTTTTTTGCAAGCTGTGCCTGATACAACCATATTCTGGGGGTTTATCAAATTGATTTGGCTGAAGCTCAGATTCATTTGATAGTTCAATTTCTAGCAGTAGGTTATTTGTGTAAGAAGATTTTTGTTCTGTTACCAATTTAGAGCCACCATTCCAGGGATGAGAAATTGCCCTTTTTTATCCTGAGATCATGAATCTTCACCCATCACTGTAACATGGACCAGGAATGCCCTTTCACTTATGCAGATAACTGACCCAGAGTCATGTCTTTGCTGGGACGAAGAGTGTTGTTGAAATCAAATCTGTAATGCAAACTTCAATGTTTGATTAGAATGAGTAGCAGAACGTCTCAACTCTTGATCTTCAGGAACCAGTGTGCTACAGAAAATTAATACCTACTTCTATTCTAGAATGCTGCACACAATTCTGTGATGTTAAAATAATGTGAAAGAAAACCAAACGCAGATAGGAGCATCAGAAAGCGCCAATCTCAGCCCTTGTACAGGCTGCATGGTCTCATGAATCAAATCCTCTCTTAGGCTTACAGCTCTTGGCTGAATTAGAATATCTTTTTTTGGAAAGACATCAAGTTTTGAGCTAAAGGATTTCAGCACTGACAGCAGGCAAGTAAATCAAATAGCTAATTACTCCCACAACTACATGTATTCTTTCCATACAGGAATACACTGCATTTCCAACTTGGAGCTTCACAGCTTCAATTTGCAGTCATATAGTTTCATTTAATCATCTTCTGGTGCTTCCAGAGCTGTAGTGGCTTACACCAGCTTTTACTGAAGTCCTTGGGAATCCTCTGGCTGCATGCTGATTTAGATGCAGGGCAAGGTATGGCTAAGGTCCATCCTGTCCTTGCAATCTGTCTTTACAGATTCACAGATTGCATTGGGTTGGAAGGAACCCTCCAAGGTCACCTTGCCCAACCTTCCTGCACTCGGCAGGGACACCTGCAACTAGATCAGGCTGCCCAAGGACACAGCGAGGCTGATCTTGAATGTCTCCAGGGATGGAGTCTCAACCACTTAGTGGAACTCCTCTTGATTAACTTGAGGTATTTAATATGAGTTTCCTTGCTGGCTTCTACTTCCTGAGGACCCCTCAGTGAGTCAACACTCTGTTGCCTTCAACAAGCTCAGGAAAGCTCCAGTAGATCCCTAGCTCAACAGCTGAGTCCCTGAAGTACAGCCAGAGATCAGTTTTGATTTGAAGTTAAGGAGAAACTTCTTCAAGGGTGACAGAGCAGTGGACCAGGCTGTCCAGAGAGGTTGTGATGTCTCCTTCTCTGAAGGCTTTACAAATCCTCCTAGACATAGAATCATAAAATCACAGAATGGTTTATGTTGGAAGGGATCTCCAAAGGTGATCTAGTCCAGCTGCCCTGCAGTGAGCATGTTCCTGTGTAACCTGATGTAGGTGAACCAGCGTTAGCAGGGGCGCTGGACTAGATGATCTCCAGAGGTCCCTTCCAAGCCCTTATCATTCTGTGATAAGCACAGAGGAAACAGTTCTCACAGACCAGTCTGATCTCTGATTTCTGCTCCACCAGCCATTTCTCGTTATTTCTGTCTGTGCCTTTCACACCTCATCAGCTGGTCAGGATTTTTGCTAATCCAGCAGACTCCCAGTGGGACAGCAAAGTGATTGGATTAGAGTCAGATTCATTCTGCTGTTCCTGCACTGACTGCTGTCAAGGCTGACGACTAGCAGCCAAGCAATAATAAAAGGATCTCTGTTTCACTCACCAAGGCTTTCTGGTTTGACTTCCTACTGCCACTTTATTATCTTGTTCCTCGTGCTTAATTGATTTATCAAGCCTCTCACTGGAGAGCAGCATCTCAAAGAACCTCTGCCCCGAGGTCAGTGTGTGGTGACTCAGCAGAGTAAGTTAGTAAACAAGCTGCACCATGCCTGTGTTTGCTGTTTGAGGGCTTAGCGCATCAACCGCAGTGTCAAGAATTAACCCTAGCAGACCCACCAACACATCCTGCAGAAGCATGCAAAGCTCTTCCCCTAATTCACTTCTGGGTTTATGCAATAATGAGTGTAAACCCCAAAACTTATAAAAGATCTTTTCTTGGGAATATTTAAAACAAAAAAAATTATTCTGAGAGTTAATATTTATTAAATTATTATTACAGGAACCCAGTAACATTTTAGCTATTTTTAAGTCTAGTTGATAATTCCCATTGATATTTACTTGTTATTTCCACCCAACATAAGAACAGTTTGGACTCAGCAAAGGTTTTTAGCTAACAAGCCAAAGAAAATATTTCCCATGCTCTTGTTCAGTTCTGAGCCCTTCTGAAGTGTCACAGGCTCCTAATGATGCTGTCTATGGACCTAGGCAGAAGACTGCTGTTTAGTCCTTGAGTCACAAGCACATATGCTAGGTGACACTTGTCATTAGGAAGGTACTGTGGGCAGTAGCCCATGAAACAATCATGGTTGCTCATTGCAACCTCTCTCTTCAAGTGTCTATGTCAGAAAATGATAGCCTAAAATTTCTCAGCAGCTGCTGAGAAGCAGGTCAAGCCCAGAACAACCTCAAGACCATAGTGTGGCTTCTCTTAACCTGACCTGCACAGATTGAAAGCATTTCTGGCTCTGCCAAGTCTCTCTTGCCTTTGCAGTAGAAGCAATGGTCCTAGGTCAGAGTAGCAGAGTGGGATCCATGTTTGTTCTTCCTCTCTCACAGCTCATGGCGCAGTTCTGAAAGGTGGTGCATTTCTTCAGAGACTGGGTGCAAAGCCTCAGTTGTGGGCACTGCATAGACAGAAAGAGCATCTTTACCTACCACCAGTTTTACTAGCTGCTTTCTGAGCTGCCTAGGCACTTGGTAGGCTTGGACAAATTAAGCTGAAGACCACACATTCAAATAGAACCATTCCCTGCTACTAATGTGGTGAGACTCTAAAATAGTCTGCCTAGGATGCCCTCTCTCTGGAGGAGTTTAAGACCAGATTGGATGAGGCCTTGGGCAACCAAGTCTAGTTGAGAGGCATCCCTGCCTGTGGCAGAGGGGTTGGGACTAGATGATCTTCAGGGTTCTTTCCACTCTAAACCATTCTGTGATTCTAAGATGATTCTATGAATTCTGTTTCCTAGAAAGGAGAACAGAGGTGAAAATCTGGATGTGGTACATAGCAACTGTCTGAAATATCTTACATGCTGCTAAACCCTGATCTCCCCCTCACATGGCATCACTCATGCAGTAATAGGATGATAAAAGCAATCTGCATGTTGGATAAGAGAGATCAA
>WBNM01026068.1:14247-24474 GCA_013399055.1 Ramphastos sulfuratus | reverse complement strand
ATTTTACCTTGAAGGTGCTCGACCACTGGACCAGGCTCTCCAGAAAGGTTGTGGAATCTCCTTCTCTGGAGAGATTCCAAACCCATCTGGACCTTGCAATGCTAGGCAACCTGCTGCAGGTGATCCTGCTTTAGCAGGGAGGTTGGACTAGATGGCCACCAGATGTCTTTTCCAATCCCTACCATGCTGGGATTCTGGGATTCAGGTTCCAACCAGGTAATGAAAAACCTCTGGGTAACAGTCCCACCTTTGGCACAAGCATTATTTTAATTTGTACTTCACTGAAACTCCACCATAACTCATTAAGGTAGGTACCATTAAAAAGGAGTTGTAGAGGAATGAAATAAAAGAAGGGCTGATAGATAGTGTTGCATTGATGGGTTCCGCTTGGTTGGTAACATCAAGTGGCAGAATGAGAACAGTTTTAAAGATATGATTAAATATAAATTTTATCAAAGGAGCAGTAAAACATTATAGCTTTAGGCTTTTTAAATTCTGTACACATTCTAGGATTCCAAAAATAAAGCTCCAGCTTCTTAAAATTGAATGTCTGCCTTGTATCATTTAAGCAAGCCCTCATCTGAGCTACATGTCATTTTTATCTGCAGGACCAACCCAGGAGGGTTTAGAAAGGCAACAGATTGGTTGAAGGGTGTGCTCAATTGTCAGCAAACTGTGTAGCTCCACCTTTATGCCTGCAGTCCTTCATATTTATCTGATGCCTTTAAAACACAGAATCATAGAATTGGTTGGGTTTTTTTGTTTGTTTTTTTTTTTTTTTTTAAAAAGCTTCTGAGATCATCAATCCACCACTGTGGAAAACATGTCCCAAAGTTACATGTCCACACATTTTTGGAATGCCTTCAGGAACAGTGACTCCACCACCTTCCTGGGAAGCCTGTTCCAATGCCTGACCACTCTTTCAGGGAAAAAATGTCCTAATACCCAAGATGACCTATTTACGGTGTGGACTGTGCCCTCACTTGGACTGAACTCCAAGAGAAATCCACCTGTTATTCCAAGTACAAACAGAAGGAAATAGAACCTACTCAGCCAGGCACAGACACACAGCCTCCTTTCCCCATTCTGGCATCACCACCCCTGTCTGACGTTGGGTGGGCGAAAAACAAGGATTTTCTTTAGTTTGGGCTTTCTCAAGCATTTTCTGCCAAGCAAAACACACTCTCACATCATGCTTTCCCTTCTGGAGGTGTGAAAACATCATCTGATGCTTTTACGTGCCATAATGATTCCAATAGCAAAGGATTACCCTTGCCAGATACCCAGGTTTGAGGATCTTTCCATCTTCATGTAGCACATCCTGTTACTATTGACACAATGATCCATTCAGACTCATTAAAAAACATAACTCCACTTCAGCCCAGTTTTCACTCTAAGCCTGACTGCTCCTAGAGCACTTCCCAACAGCTCTCTACACTCTAAAAGCTATAAACCAAAACCCTCTCTTCCATTCACCCATTTTTGGGAACTAATTGAACTTTCCACCATGAACCACAGAACAACCACAGACCGGTACAGGTTGGAATGGACCTCTGGGTATCATTTAGTCCAATTCCCTGGCTAAAACAGGGTTACACATAGCAGGTTGCCCAGGATCACAATGTCTGAGTGGGTTTGGAATCGCTCCAGAGAAAGACACTACACAGCCTCTCTGCATTGCCTGTTCCAGGGCTCCAGCACCATCAAAACAAAGTTTTTTCCTCATATTCACATGGAACCTCCTGGGTTCTAGTTTGTGCCCATTGCCCTTTGTGCTGTTCCTGGGCACACCACTGAGATGACTCTTGCCCCTTTCAAATACTGGCCAACAGTGAGACAATCCCCAGTGATAAGATCCCTGTAGGGTAATTACATACATATACACTGGGATTTAAAAAGAATGCTTTGTTCTCATCCCACACTTAACTACCAGTAAATAAAAAACAATAACCACACTGAGAAGAAGAATCAACAAGATATTACATTATTTTCCTTTTATTTATTTTTTTTTAATGGTTATGCAGTGAGGTCTTCCAACACCCCACAATAGATTATGATTGTCAGCACAACCTAATTTAAGTCAATGTGCATCCTTTAGCTAAAATAAATAAATAAATAAAAAGTACCCCTATTAATTAGTTCCTGCCTTAATTGCTATGAAAAATTATTCTGCAAAGGAAAACAAGGTGCAAAGCAACATGCCATTTGCAAGTACCAAAAACTAGAAATAAATATTCAGCGTGGTCTTTTAAAGCAAATATCCAAATGGTTTTGAATAACAAAATGGGACAAAAGTCATTTACAGAGAAAAAAAGCTAATGATTTCTGCATTTTGCTTCTGGAAAAGAATTGAAGGCTAGCTGATTTGAATCTTCCTTCAATCTCCCATCAATAAACCAGAGACAAGGCAGATTCGAAAGCTGATCTGGGAGAGTCATGTTTTTATAATTGCTTTTTACCCTCAGGCGTTTGAAATCCAGAGGGTCACCAGTGCCTGTGTTAGCGCTGGCGCAGGCCAAGAGACCCAGTCAAAACCCTGAGACACAAATTAATTTGTTTGTGGTTCTCATGTCTAATTTGGGGAAAGAGAAAAAGTCTTTGCCACTTCGCCGCGTTATAATCTAATTAAAGGAAGAGATATGTGGAATATTTATGCAACCTTTAGGAAAAAAAAAAAAGAAAAAGAGGGAAAATATATTTTTCTTTTGCTCAGCCTCATTTGGGAAATTTTCTGAAATGTGGGAGTGGACCAATTTCTAAAACAAATGGATGAAAAACTGCGGACAAAGCATTTGTTTGTAAAAAATGGTTTGCAAAATTTCAGGTTGTCAGACATTATTTTGAACGAGGAGATTCACAACATGGCAAAGAAGCAGAGCATGACTCCTCGCCAGCATAACCACGTTGCAGCCAATATTATGTTGGAAAAGAAGCAGTGTGAGCATAACTCTGCCTAGAAAACATTTAAATTATGCTGTATTAAGGAGATATCGGAAAGGAAAGTGCTATCAAGGGATAAGCTTCATGGAAAAACAATTCAAGTTGCTCAATATTTTGTGTTCTCCAAGTGACATGCCTTTCCCAAGCAGTGCTCCAGTACCGTGTCAGTCTGATTTATAGAGCCCAAACCTAGAGTGGCTTCCCCATGTGTAACAGGGTAGTAGAGCATTGTGCTGAAATGTTTGTGTGTGTTTTCTCATTGCATTCAAACACACAGCTCCAGTTTTACTCAATTTATTGTTTTCACAGAGCATCAAACAGAGAATCATAGAATCAAAAAATCAAAGAATCAGAGAATTCTTTTGGTTGGAAGAGAACTTTAAGATCAAGTCCAACCACTAACCAAGTACTGCCAAGTCCATCACTAAACCTTGTCCCTCAGCACCACATCCACACAGCTTTGAAATGCCTCCAGGGATGTGGACTCCACCAATGCCCTGAGCAGCCTGTTCCAATGCTTAGCCACTCTTTCAGGGAAAAAAATATTCCTAATGTCCAATTTAAACCTCCCCTGGCACAACTTGAGGCTATTTCCTCTTGTCCTATAATGTATCACTTGGGAGAAGAAACCGACCCCCACCTCACTACAAGCTCCTTTCAGGGAGTCATAGAGAGTAATGTCTCCTCTCAAGTTAATTTTCTCCAGACTAAACACCCCCAGTTCCCTCAGCTGTTCCTCATAAAACCTGTTCTCCAGACCACGTTCATTCCCCTTCATTGTCCATGGGATGGACATGCTGCAGCATCTCGATGTCCTTCTTGTAATGAGGGACCCCAAACTGAACACAGTATTCAAGGTGTGGCCTTACCACTCCTGAGTACAGAGACATGAGGAGATTGGAGTCTGCAGAAGAGTAAGATGGCACTTCACAGCATCACCAGACTAACACAGTCCTGAATTTAATGGGATAAATCCAGAGAGCTCCTGCTGAACTTCCCGGGCACTGGTATACAACATGGCACTGGCTGTGCAGCACAGCATTGTGTAACACTTTCTCCAGCTCAAATATTCTCCTCAAATTTGTCCATAAACCATCTGGGGGACAGAGCCTGGTGAGGGTGTTGCAGTCCCACCACCCCATAGGAAGCCACAGGACACAGTGATATGAAAAGACCACCTGACTTTGCATGGCTCTTTATCATCCATCAAGGCCAGACTTCATCATGTAAACATGTCCTACTACCCGAGAGCAGCCCAGCTCCATGCTGGAACTCTTAAACAAACAGAAATTTGAAAATGGGCTGAGTTTTATAATGAAGCCAGAATCTCCCCTCCCATGTCCCAAGACTTCTTTTAGCTGATGGTACAGGAAAAAACTCTCGTCTAAAGAGCAGAAAACTCAGAATAGTGTAAACACATGAATATTAAAATTCCACTCAGTTTACAAAGGAGAATTCTCTGCCAGGTGAGGAGATGCTGCTCTGTTTACAGCATGCTTTTCCCCAAACAAGGCAGCCGTTCCCTTTACGCTCGGTATCATTAAACCCCGTTTGGGTGAAAAACGTGATGCCGCGTCTTGCTTCAGCACAGCGGCTGACCCTTCCCAAAGGTCCCTTCTGCTGCATAAAGTGTTTGCTTCCTTGGGAAGAACTTAATGAAAATGGACAGCAAATCACTTGATTTCAAGTTTGCATTTGTTTATTTGGCATCTGATTATAACCTGCTCATTGACCTTGTTTTATAGGTGATGGGACACGCTCTTAGAGTGCTGGTGGAGAAAACCAAGCACTGAAAGCAGCAAAAGCTTTGAGAACTTTGCAAAATAAGCAGTGGCCAAGTAAAATGCATCATCATGACTAAAGGACTGGAACATCTGTCTTGTGAGGAAAGGCTGAGGGACTTGGGGCTGTTTAGTCTGGAACAAATAGAGAGGAGATCTAATTAATATTTATAAATATCTAAAGAGTGGGTGTCAAGAAGGAGTCTCTCTCTTTTTCAGTAGTATCCTGTGACAGGACAAGGGGCAATGGATGCAAACTGGAACACAGAAAGTTCCACCTCGATGTGAGGAAAAGCTTCTTTGCTGGAAGAGTAACAGAACACTGGAGCAGGCTGCCCAGAGAAGTTGTGCAGTCTCCTTCCTTAAAGACTTTCAAGACTCGTCTGGATGCATTACTGTGGCACTTGCCCTAGGTGATCCTGCTTTAGCAGAGGGGTTGGACTAGATGATCTCTTAGATGTCACTTAAAACCCCTACCATTCTACTGTTCTACAAATCTGCAGTTCCACAATTCTGTGATGCCACGATTCTGTGGTTCTGTGATCTCATCCTATGAGTCCTGTCATGTAAACACATGTGTGGCCCTTAATCACACTAATAAAACTGCTGGAAGCAAAGGCAATATCTGAATGAGAACGAGTTTGCAGGGCTGAGGTTTATTCCTCTAGATTTGTCAGAGGAAGCTTGTCAAATAAACCGAAGACTGATAGCTGCTATATTTTCCCTTATTATAACCCAGAAACAACACACTTGTCGGAACAAAATAAAAATAAGTCCTCTTTGAGGCTACTCTGTTTGCCTTGACAGCAAGCTTGGGTTTTAAGCCAAGATTCCAGATTGTTTTTGTGAAAACATTTCCACTTGTCTGAAAGAGTATATATAATGGATATGTGATAGCAGTAATGCAATGCTGAAGTAATCTCCGGAGAATCCCCGCATCTCCGGGGACGCTGTGCTGCACTGGGTACTACACACCAGGAAAATAAAATTGGTATTCTAACAATATGGAGAATGCCTCACATTTGTACCTCATAAAAAAAAAAAAAAAAAAAAAAGAAAAAAAAAAAGAAAAAAAGTCCAGCCCTCATTTATAATTCAGCTGTAATGTGTGCTTTTCCTCGGAGGAAGTGTTTTGCTTTCAGTAGGAAATGGAAGTGACAGTTTTGAAGGCTCTTTTCTGACTTCATAGGGGATCAGAGTGTGGAGTCGCAATGCCGTGGCACCGGCTGCCAAAAGAAGCTGGTGGGATGGGCAAGATACCACCAAAAAAAAAAAAAAAAATAAAATAAAATCCCTTAATCTGGAAAATAGCTTGCTATCTATCCTCCCACTCACTTTGTGTTAACTTGGAAATTCAATGTCATAATTTTGGCTTTAACAAGAAGATATAAAACAAGTTGAGAGGAGGAGTGGAAGAAAGTCTGTTTGCAGGATGATGAGGTTCAAGTCTGTTTGCCAGATAGTGAAGTTGAAGTCCATTTGCAGGATTCACAGATTGCATCGCATTGGATGGGACCCTCAAAAGTCATCTTGTCCAACTCCCTTGTAGTGTGCAGAGACACCTCCAACTAGATCAGGCTGCATAGGGCACATCAAGTCTGATCTTGAATGTCTCCAGGGATGGGGCCTCAACCACATCCCACGGCAACCTGTTCCAATATTTTACCACCCTCATTGTAAGGAACTTCCTCCTTCTACCCGATCTAAGCCTACTCTGCTCCAGTTTAAAGCCATTCCCCTTGTCTACGCCCTTCTAAACAGGATAGTGAAGTTTGAGTTCATTTGCAGGATGGTGAGGTTTTGTGACCCACAGCAGCACACAGTTTGCCAGAGAAAGGCTATAATAACTCACAGTGGTTATGTGAAGCTAAAGATCTCTTCAGTTCCCAGACTGATCCACAAGACTTAGATGACTACATGTGTGGGAGTATCAAGATCTTGGTGGGATCATAGAATCATAGAATGCACTGGATTGGAAGAGACAAAGAGAGGTCATCCAGTCCAGCCCCCCTGCTGTTAACAGGTATACCTACTACTAAGGCAGGTTGCTCAGAGCTCTATCAAACCTGACCTTGAATGTTTCCAGGGATGGGGGCTCCACCGCCTTCCTGGGCAATCTATTCCAGTGGTCCACCACTCTCATAGTAAAGAGCTTCTTCCTAATGGGCAGTCTAGATCTCTGGTGTCTATGCAGAGAAGGTTGTATGAAGCCAAGAAAATTGATAGTAGAGGGCTCTTCTGTTCCACTTTGGTCAAGCATTGGAATAGGCTGTCCAAGGAGGGAGTGGAGTCACCATTCCTGGAGGTGTTTAAAAAAGGTGTAGACATGGCACTTCAGGACATGATTTAGTGGTCATGGCAGTACTGGGTTGACAACTGGACTTGATCTCAGAGGTCTTTTCCAGCCTTAATGATTCCATAACAACTGAAAAGCGGAACCAGAAATGCTGTGTAGAAACCAAAAGGAGCTTCATTTTATTCATAGATGAACAGTGGGACAACCAAATTTTCCATTCTCAAAAAGCTTTTTGCTCACTATAACTGTTACAAAAGCTGCTGAAGACAGGGGGCTTCAAAGGACATCTTTCCCCATGTGCACCAAAAGCCCTTCAAAATGGAGAAATTGCTTTGCAAACACAGCTAAGCTGGTGTGAACACAAAAACAGGTGACAATTCAAATTCCATAGGTATTACCCAAATATATCCTACTTGTCTTATTTAATCTTAACAGCACAGTCGGAGAGGTGAGAGGACAGGTACAAATATCCAGCAGCCCAGTTGGTGCTGACAGAATAAAAAGGGCTCCAGCAGCCAGCCAAATAAAAACTGAAGCAAAGAGTGAGTTTTACAGAGGAATGGCAGAAGGTAGCACTGTAATGTATCTCATTCAAGTGCATCCAAACAGCATAACATTATTTTCCAAGGAAGTTAATGGGGGTTCCCAAATATGCACAGCTGAGGGCAGAATCTGGCCCTGAAGTTAACTATTTGAATGGTGCAAATTTTAAATTTCAGATAGATATCAAAGCTCAGCCTAACTGCTCAGTCATTTTACTGAACCCTGGCGTAGGAAAAAGAATTCAATTTTATAGTCTGTCTGTAATTCAAAAGTGGGGGGGGGGGAGAACCAGTGTAAAATATATTCCTTGAAGAGAGATGCAAGTTTCTCATTTATATTCGTTCTCGGATGAGATTTGGTAAATGCAGACCCTTCCACAAAGTGAATATTATAGTGAGGCCGTAACATTTTACTAACACGAATTCATAAGGTGACCCTGGAGATCAACAATAAAACAAAATTCCATAATAGACTTAAATAGCAAAAAAAGGATTTGGTGTTTCTGTTGTCTACCCAAATATGTTTCACTCTCTACAGTTTTTCTAGGTGAATATTTCCCTATAATCATTGCACGGGGCCTGTAAAGAATAAAACCCATTTTTGAATCAGCTAAAATCATGAAGCATTGGTGAGAGCTGTGCATTAGCTTTTCCCAGCTGTCTTGGTTTTTTAATACTGTCTCTTCCAGAGCAGATTCTCCACCTACCCCCACCCCCCACCGGGCCCCCCCTCATCCCTATAAAAGGTAGGTAAATTAAACAAATTATGAACTATGCAGTGCTTGAATACTTTGTAAAATGGTAGAACCAGCTTTTGGAAACCTTTAATGCTCCATCTCCCAGAGGTGAAATGCCAGCCTCCATTCGGGTCTCTTTCAGTTGCCCTTGCCACTTCAAAATGTGTCTGGAAACAGCTCCGCAGATGGCCTCGTGTGTTTTACAGGAAATATTACTTAAACATTGGAAAGGATCGAATTTCTCCTGTTAGGAATTACAAATCTGGATTTCATTTTCTCTCTTTACCCACCTTCCCCCCACCCCCCAAACCATGGGAAAAAAATGTGACTGTTACATATGACACTAAGGAAGTATTCGGGATTTTTTCATTCTTTTTAATATGCCACTCGTATTGGAAAATAAAGAATAAATCTTGGAAATGTGACCCGGTTAAAATAAGTCCTTTTCTTCATATAAAATAGTAGCTAATCGAAAAGATTTCCCCAAAGCATCAAAGTTTTTTTATATACTATGGTCTGGAAAACATATTGCATACCATTTCTATTTTTTGCGTTCATTCTGCTGAATGCAAAAGAATAATAAACTTTTTCCTTCAGCTTTGCAGAGGGACTTTTGTAACATTTGAAGCATTTCTTGCATATTGACCTTGGTTTATGTATTCTGCAAAGATTCATTAAGCTTATGGGGGTTCTATTGTCAGGAAAATGGTTAGCATTAGTAAAACACACAATTAAAATAGTAGCAGGTGATGTCAGTTTTAGTAGAGTTGACATTAATGACCTGTTCATAAGGGGCAATTTCCACACTAATGTCATGTTCTTTAAATGGAAATAGCCAGGAATACACATTTTCCATGTAAAATAACCCTTTTTGTAATTCATTAAATTCCCTTTCCCCCTATATTTAAGTAGACACCTTTCCATGAGGGAGTCAAATTCCAAATAAAGACATAGGAAATTAAAATCAGGGTTCCCACAACCAGTCTATTTAATATTCATATTCAGGAAAAGATCCATAAACTCTTTTTCTTCTTTTTTATTAACAAAGGAAGTAAACTCCCCTTGACAGTCTATGTTTCCCAGTCGTGTTCAAAAGCCAGTGTGCAACAACTGCCTTTGTTTCAGGCTAGAATTAAATACCCTTGTGTGAGAGCTGGGCAGAGTTACATGAAGGAGGAGATTTCTGCCACGATCCATCTGATGGCATCCATCTCTTCACCTTGTTAGAGAGTTGCTGCCTGAGTTCTCTCTGGATTATGTAGATCCTGCAAAGCCCTTGAGGCCATAGCCAGCAGGGTCATTCAAGAGTTGTGGCCAACGTGGTGTTGAAACCATGGTCGATGCTGTGTTAGAACCACAGCCAGTATGGTATTGCAGCCATGGCTATCAAATCATTGGAGCCATGGTCAATATATTTTTGGCACTACGGTCAACTTGGTACTGAAACCATGGCCAGCATGGTGTAGCTTTGTCTTCATTGTAAGACCTGCATAGCCAAAAGGTCCACTTGTTTTTCATTGTGATGGCTATAGTATGAGTGCACCAAAAGATAGGCAGGAAGGGCAGATGTTCAGCACCCCAAAAAGTCACCCTTTCTGTACCACCTTCTTCCAACACCTTCATCCTTCACTTGGCCACAGCTAAGTCGTTCCACTTTAAAGATGTACCCTGGAGTCACTTAATTCTCCCTGGTACTTGTCTCCACTTATGTATTTTCTGTGATTGCTTTTCTGTTTTCAGTCTATAGGGGGGGAAAATGGCCAAAGCTGAGTGACACTGACTGTGCTCTTGTGTTCTCTGACATCAAACACCACAGCAAACCACCCAGTTTATGCACACTGGATGACGCTGGCATGCTCAGCAGAGGCAAAGGCAGCAGCAGATGCCTTTCCAGTTGGCATCATGGGCCAAACCTCACTCTTTGCCAGGGC
>WBNM01026068.1:6747-9247 GCA_013399055.1 Ramphastos sulfuratus | reverse complement strand
CACCACTTCCCTGGGGAGTCTGTCCCAATGCCTGATAATCCTTTCTGTGAGGAAATTTTCCCTAATATCCAACCTGAACCTACCTTGCAACTTGAGGCCATTTCCTCTTGTCCCGTCACCTGTCGGATGTGAGAAGAGACCAACCCCTACCCCGGTCCAACATCCTTTGAGGTAGTCGCAGAGGGTAACGAGGTCTCGCTCACTTTTTTAGCCTTAAAAGAGAGAAATTGCCTGCTACCAAAGTCTTCCTTTGGAAGAACATAAATGTCTTTGGGAATAAGCAGTGGTTCCAAGAGGTTGGGCTCTTTGGAGGCTGGATTTGGGTGTGCCCTGTGGATGCCACACACCAGGAACCAGTGAACTTCATGTGCTGCTCCTGCCAAATTCTCAGCAGCTGTAAAACATCACATGCACATCACAGAGTTTGCTTCGAAACACCTTAATAAAGCACTAAGCATTTATTGAACTTCACTTACTTTAACTGCAGCTGGTAAAAGGTTTCCTTTATCGTCCAGCCCCAAAGGACAGTGGCGAAACCAAAATTTCCATGAATGTAAATTCCAGCTTCAGCTAATTTTGATGACAATGACTTCTCTTCTTTATGAGGTGCATAATGAGCCGGACCACAGTCTTGCCAAAAGCCATGACAAGCTCCAAGCATGCCCCAGTGGCTATCAGTGCTTTCTGTACCCGAGGTTTAAACAGAGACTGCCTCCAGCCAGCGTACATGAAGAACCCAGCTCGGTGATAGACAAATGACTCTTTTGTTTTACATTCTTTTTTAATTAGCCTCTTTTTAATGACCTGAGTTAATAAGTGTCAAAAGGTGCAAAACACAGCATGACTTCATTTTTAAAAGAGAGCATTTGCCTTTCATCTCATAAGTAAAGCGGGTGCCCTCTTTAAATATCAGCTTCGAATCCAGATATTATATTGGATGGGAGAACAGTTTGCTGTGTACAGTGAATTCCCCATCTCCTGTGCAGACAGCTCAGTCTCCTCAAACCCAAACAGATAAACCATCTGATCATCCTCTTTGTTTTACCAGCACCCCTCCAAATTTAAATGTTAAAACGTTGATTAAAAAAAATATATCTGAAAACTTAACTATTTCCTCAAGTTCCCACACCAAGACTGAGACCTAGAGAAAAAAATTACTTTGAGGAGAGAAAAAACATCAACTGCAACTAAAAAGGAATCAAGGATCCTGCTGAGAGCAGTAGGATTCCTTTTTTAATTTGCCATGAATTTAGAAATAAGGCGATTTCACTTTTTATGCGGCTGTGTTTTCCCATGGGCAGATCATCCCAAAGAAGTGGACAAAACCCCTCCGTGTTCCACATTCCTCTGGTTTTCCCAGAAACCCCCCTTCTACTCTTCCCCCTAGTATTTTTTATCTCCTCCAACTGGTTATTTAAAAAAGACATTTAAAAAGGCAACATGAAGATGAATTAGCCCTTTGCTGGCAAAACCTAGCAGAAGCTGCATGTTTTAATAGCCATGTAGATATGGTGCTGAGGGACATGGTTTAGTGGTGACCTGGCAGTGATGGGTTAACAGTTGGACTTGAAGATCTTAAAGCTCTCTTTTAAACAATCCAATCTTTCTGTGTTTCTACTACTTTTAATTTTTTTTTTTTTTTAATAATTCATATTTATATTTATATCATACTGACCAAAGTTTTGCTGTGCAGGTTGCTGCTTACCCCTGGCAAGTGGATGTTCAACTACTTGATGTTATGGCATGAGAGTTTTTTAATTTTTTTTTTCCACTCAAAAAAGCCCATCTGTGAGATGCAGGATGCCACAACGGGATGAGCACTGTGGTGGCACATCCCCATGGGCATAATTCCATCCTAGCATGGTCCTGAGCATTTCTCTAACGGAGGCTGCCAATCTCACTGCATCCTGCCAAATTATATGTTGATTTTGTAATACAGACTAATTTCCACCAGAGATCACTGAGAGAGGTATTTTCAGCTCCAGCAATGGATAGGCTGCAACATGAAGTGAAAGCCTCCAAATTTGGGGGAAGCTCCAATACAGACCTCAAGCAGGGTTTGTGGCTCAGCCTCAAAACCAAGGACAGGTTTTAAATCCTCACTTCCTAGGGTAAAAATGCAGGAGACTAAATCACAGAGACACTCAACTTCTTTATAATATTGATCTTTTCCTGCAGCTAACAAAGAGAAAATTGTCTAAATGCTACAGTACATCTACACAGAGAGACTCAGATCATAAAATAACACAAGGACTTTACAACAATAACTGGGCTCTCTGCAGAGAGCTGCCTTAAGTCCTCCTCTCTACCAGGAAATTAAAGTTTTGGTCATCACTGCTTCAGATCAATCATGTATAGATAGATATGGATATAGGTATGGATATAGATATGGATATGGATATAGAGATATAGATATAGATAGCTATAGCTATAGCTATAGCTATATAAATATAAAGATATAGATATAGATATAGATATAGATATAGATATAGATATAGAT
>WBNM01026062.1:0-19503 GCA_013399055.1 Ramphastos sulfuratus | reverse complement strand
CCTGCTCCTGCTGGACACAGCAGGAATACAAGAGAGACCTCTGCATTACACCAAAGGATCAGGGCTTGAAGCAAATTCCAGATGTTATCCTACTGCTTTTCATGAGACTCTCTCTACATACCCAATTAAAGCAGAACTCAAATCCACAACGCAAAGACCAAGGGAAAGAAATGGCACCAAATAAATCTTAGTGTAAGAGGAAGAATATTGACATTAAAGGCCAGAACTGACATAAGTGCTGAAATATATCTATTCATGGGAGACAAAAGGCTTATCTCCTAAGCAATTTAGGCACAAAAATCTGCATCAAGACAGATAAGAGAGAGAAATGACAATCTGTAGAACCTTCTATTGTCAGCCACAGCACTTTGTCTCTTTCCAAAGAGAACCTGGGCAAAAGCCTGCTTCTATCTATCAACCTTCCAGAAGAATCTATTAACCAGTGGGGTGAAGACAAACACCTGTATTTCTTCTCTTCCTATTCACTGAAGGCTCCATCTAATTGAAGATGCCTTGGATAAAAGTAGAAGTTTGAAGTTTATCATTGAAATTAAACTACATTTCAGCTATGAGCCACAAAGAAGGAATGATTAAATTAGTTCTTAATTTCAAGCCATGCTAGAAACCTCTTCACATTATCAGAAAATGAGCCTGCTGCAGCAGCAGTTGCTTTTCACTGACTAATATTGTCTGCAATTTTATAAACCTAGAGAAGTTGAACTTCACCTTCCTGTCTCTCAGCTAAGTGAACATTAAACCTGCCATTTTACTCAGCTATCTGAATTTGTCTATCTGCACTTTTGCACCCTTTGGCTAAAAGTAATCATCCAAAAGAAACATGGAACAAGTTCTTGACTATGAGGGTGGTGGAACACTGGAACAGGTTACCCAGGGAGGTGGTTGGGGACCCATCCCTGGAGATATTCAAAACAAGGCTCAACAGGGCTCTGGGCAACCTGATCGAGTTGAGGATGTCCCTGCTGAGTGCAGGAGGGTTGGACCAGAGGAGGGCAAGGAAGCTGTGAAGGGCCTAGAGAATAAATCGCATGAGGAGTGACTGAGGGAGCTGGGGATGGTTAGTGTGAAACAGAGGAGCCTGAGGGCAGACCTCATGGCTGTCCACAACATACCTTCAGGTAGCTGTAGAGAGGTTGCTGCTGGTCTCATCTCGCAGGTAAGTGGAGACAGAGCAAGGGGGAATGGCCTCAAGCTGAGAATGGGGAGGTTTAGAGTGGACATTAGGAAAAAGTTTTTCACAGAGAGAGTGGTCAGGGACTGGAATGAGCTGCCCAGGGAGGTGGTGGAGTCACCCACCCTGGATGTGTTTAAGGGTGGTTTGGATATGGTGCTTAGGAATATGGTTTAAGGTGAGTCTTGTAGAGTAGGGTTCTAGGTTGGACTTGGTGATCCTGAGGGGCTGTGCCAACCTGCAATGTTTCTGTGATTCTGTGACCTTCACAAGTCCCTTCCAACTCAGACCATTCTCAGATTCCATGATTCTATGTTAGTCCCGAGAGAGCAGCCACCCCACCATCCCCAGCTGTCCTCCTCCCCAACAGGGCTGGGGGTGGAAGGCAGACATGTGGTTAGTATCTGGGTTCAAAGTAACCTTGCTAGGAGAAGGAAAAAAAAAAAAAGAAAAAGATCAGAGTAGGATTGCCTCCCCAAACCTCCAGGAGTGTTTGCTCAGAGCTGTCTAGCCCAGAACAGCACAAAGGTTTCTTTATCTAAGATGCCTAACGAGTTCTAACAAACCTACCCACCCCACGTTTCATCTCAGCAGACATCTCTCTGGCATAAAGCCTTCAAGCCTCTCATTCCTTGTCTCACCAAAAGCAATCCCTGCCAAACAATTGCACTTAAAGAAACACATGATTTATGTTGGTGAAACATTTATAGACGACTTCTACAAACCTTCAGATGGATGCAAACCCACCCCCACCTCTCAGCACAGCAAAGAATTAGAACCAAACTTTAAAAAAATATTCTTTAGTCACAGTTCCAGTAGCTTATACAACTGGAGTTGTGTTAGTAATAGAAAGAAATTTGAGGGAGGCTTCATAGAAGTTGGAAGTGCTTTCTGAGCTAGGTAGAGAAGAGAAAATTACTTGTGTAGCACCGACAGGCTGCAGCTCATCCAAGAAGCACAGGCTTCAGAGAGCCTCTTTAGAATCAAAGAATTGCTTTGGTTGGAAAAGCCCTTTAGGATCATCCAGTTCAACCACTCTTTAACTCTACCAAGTCTGGTGCTAAACCACATCCCTCAGCACCACACCTCAGTGTCTTTTAAACCCTTCCTTTACACATCCGAAATGCACAAACACAAAGTTCTTCAGAGGGCCTTGCAGAACATGAAGTATCTGATTTAAATGGCCAAATGCCTTCCAAATGACCAGCAAATAGAAATATTTTTTTGGAGGGGGAAAATGTGGCTTTGGGGCACAAGATAAATCGAGGCACAAGTGTACACAAGAGCTGGAGGGAGATCCGAGTACAAGTTATGGTAGACAAGTCTATGCAGAGTCAGCAGGAGCTTTCCCCAGACATTTCAAAGACCAGAACTGATCATTATCCAGTTTGGAGCTCCAGAATACATGATCCAATTAAAGCTGGACTCCTGGTCCATAGAAGTTTCAGCTACCTTGCTGTGCTGCAATGCCAGTGAGCTCCAAGGGAAGACCAGAGGTCAGCCTGTACTGCTCTCACCAGCCTGGAGAGCAAAGCCAGAGGTCAGATATGGGCTCCCCTTCCACCTGTCATCAGAAAAAGGGACTCAAGCACAAAGGATGCAAGTCTAGCCCGCTAAGATGAGGAAGGGCCCCAAAGTTACATGGTGAGAGATTCTACCACGAGATGAATTCAGAGTGTAATCTCTCATCTAGGTGACCAGGACAACAGTGCTGCGGCACCATCAGCAACTGTGGAGGAGCCACGGTTGAACACTATCCAGAAATAAACACTTGTTACTTACAAAAAGCAATTCCCTTCCTCCTGGAAAGTGGCAATTGCTTTCTTTTGCTTTAGAAGCAGGATGGCAGCCAAGCTAAACCTATGCTAATTGAGTAACAGAACATTCAGGGTTTAACTGTTACACCAGCAAACATAAAAGGTTCCTAAAGCAGCTTTATCTCTGCTGTGTTCCTGTATAATCAGACACTCCTGCTCTGTCTCTTGCATGTAACCTGATGCAGGGTAGGTTGGGCTGCTATTTGGACTACTGAGCACACACAGGGGCCACAAAACAGGCACGCAGGGAAGCTGACCCAGTTTTGCTGCAGGACACCTAACTTCCATACTCCTTGAATTGATTGTTATGATTTTTAACTGTGCCACCTTAGAGTTGCCTTCCTACAACTGCCTGCACTGAAATATGCAGTCGTTGTGCATAACTTAACATGTCCCCTTGTAAACATCATCATTTTTATCATTCCTCAGGCAACCCATCCCTCCCAGCCTTCAAGCATCAACATCTAGCAGGGAGCACTCTTTCTGACAGGCTGCTTTGTTCCTTGTTCAGATTTCTCATCACATGAGCATTTAGCCCCAAGGCACCTTCTCAGCCACGTATCCATTTACTTACGGTCTACAACAACTTGGAAAAGCCCTGGTTGGAATGTAAGGGAACACAGCAAATGTTTCATCTAAGTTGAAGGGAGAAAAAGAGAACTCAGTCCTTTCTTTAGTCCTGATTTGCAAAGCGCGTCAAACATTTCAAGTGGGCTCAGGCCAGAGCTGCTTCAATGTCACACATTCTAAAGGGTTGTATCATACTTATCACCATAAATTATCACCTATGATTAGAGTTGCACATGATGAAAAGTTAAATTTCTAATAGATCACAGCNCGTGGCCTCTTCTGGACTGGCTCCAACAGTTCCATGTCCTTCCTGTGCTGGGGAAATCTGTATGAAAATAAAGTTACTTCTCAGCTACAGAGACACCAGTGGGAAAAGAAGCAGTGATAGGACACGGGGCAGTGGGCACAAAACAGAACACACAGGAGGTTTCACTTGAAGGTAAGCAAAAACATCTTCACTGTGAGGGTGCTAGAGCACCAGACCAGGCTTCACACAGAGGTTGTGGAGTCTCCTTCTCTGGAGACTTTCAAAACNTTCAAGTGGGCTCAGGCCAGAGCTGCTTCAATGTCACACATTCTAAAGGGTTGTATCATACTTATCACCATAAATTATCACCTATGATTAGAGTTGCACATGATGAAAAGTTAAATTTCTAATAGATCACAGCATCACAGAACGTTGGAGGTTGGAAGGGACCTCTGGAGACCATGAAGTCCAATCCCGCTGCGAGCTCACCTAGGGCAGGTGACACAGGAATGCATCCAGGCAGGTTTTGAAAGTCTCCAGAGGAGGAGAATCCACAACCTCTCTGGGCAGCCAGCCCACTTCAGTCCCCCACTACAGAAATCACTCAAGAAATATGCTGCAGCTCATCTTCTACCATCTCTTGGGTCACAGCATTGCCATCTTCAAATATTTCGACTTNTCTTCACTGTGAGGGTGCTAGAGCACCAGACCAGGCTTCACACAGAGGTTGTGGAGTCTCCTTCTCTGGAGACTTTCAAAACCTGCTCTGACCTTTTCCTGTGCAACCTGCTCTAGGTGAATCTGTGTTAGCAGGGGGTTGGACTAGATGACCTGCAGGGGTGCCCTCCAACCCCCACCATTCTGTGATACTATGGAGATGGCTGGATGCAGGCCTGGGAACCAAGGGAAGATGCTACAGGCCTGCCAAATGTTGGCTCTTTGCCTTCCCCCCACCAGCAGAGGCTCTAGAGACCACCTCAAAGTGAATCAGAGGCACTGCCTAGATCTAGGCTGTCTAACTGGTTTTCCTCCAAGCTTTATAGCTCGTTTAGCTTGTTTTGTCCACATGCAATCATTACTTATTTATTATATAGAAATTGTCAAATAAGGGGCCTTTCTGGATTTAAAAAAAAAAAAAAGGGGTTTTGTGCTGCTGACTGACCTACATTCCCATAAATAAAGTTTCTCTTCCTTTTAAGTGGGTTGTGGTTGGAGGAAATATCCACATAGTGTACTGTGTTTGGGGAAATAAATTCAAGTGATTCTCTATTTCAATACAACTGGCATTTACTTTTTTTTCCTCCCCCAAGGTTGTTTTTACACAGGCACTTTAGCATTTCCAATTTAGTTCAAAAGTGGAGGCCGTGATTTGCTGAGGAATCCCCTTCATAATTTGAATGCCAGCAATCTAACAGATCTGAGGAGAAAATAATGGCTGATATGATTCAGGGTACCTAAAAAAATAGGCTACAGAAGGATCAGCAAAGCAGGATGTTAGCAAACAGCCAAAGGAGCAGAGCTTGAGCTGCTGACCCAGGATGTGCCCATGTTTCTGCTGCACTCCTTGGATGGGAATGACCTCACCATCCACGGACACAGAATCACAGAACATTAGAGGTTGGAAGGGACCTCCAGAGATTGAGTCCAATCTCCCTGCCAAGCAGGATCACTCAGGGTAGTCCACACAGGCACACATTCAGGTGGGTTTGGAAAGTCTCCAGAGAAGGAGACTCCACAGCCTCTCTGGGCAGCCTGCTCCAGGGCTCTCTCACCCTCACTGTAAAGAAGTTTCTCCTCATGTTGAGGTGAAAACTTCTCTGTTCCAGTTTGTAGCTGTTGCTCCCTGGCTTATTGCTCCTGACCACTGAAAAGAGATTGGCCCCAGGCACTTGGCACCCACCCCTCACATTGATGAGGCCTCCTCTCAGTCTTCTCCAGATTAAACCACTTCAGGTTTCTCATAGGGGCTCTCTTCATAGGGCAGATGCTCGAGTCCCTCACTCATCCTTGTGGCTCTCTGCTGGACTCTTTCTAGCAGGTCCTTGTGCCTCCTGAACTGAGAAGCCCAACATTGGACACAGTGCTCTGGTACTCCTGAGGGATCTTTTGACAACAAAGTTAGCAGTTCCTGGGCTGTGATGTTAAAAATATCCCTGTCCTGAAATGAATGATTTAATTCTTTGGCTTTTTGAAATGCAGAAGCAGGAGATTTGCTCTTAATGAGCTACCTTCAGAACTAAGAGAGTACGTCCAAAGGGTGACTCAGTAGATGTTCTTTTTGAAAGCACCAAGATAGAAATTTAGACTATTAGCTTAATAATCCTGTTTACTGAACTCTGGCACAGGCTTTGCAAAGTGCATTGGTTTTATTCTCTGGTTTACTGACATTTTGTATTTCTAAATACTAGAACATTTGTTAAACAATTCACACAGGAACACATCCAGGTGGGTTTTGAAAGTCTCCAGAGAGGGAGACTCCACAACCTCTCTGGGCAGCCTGTTCCAGTGCTGTCACCCTCACAGTGAAAAGGTTTTTCCTTCTACCTAAGTATCATTTCAAAATCTGATGCCTCAGACAATTCCTTTAGTCTGTTCTAAGTGTTTCACAGTTGAAACAGTGATTTCACAGCAGGCAATGCTACCCTCATCTAACGAATGAGCTTCTATTACACACAAAATAAATCACTTTCAATGGTTTCTCTACACTCACCCTTGGCTGTTGAACAAGCATAGATGGAGGCACACACACCTCATTTCTTTCTTTGATGCTAGTTTTAATATCTGTGGGCATTAGCACAAGAAAATGAGAAGCATCTGCAGAGCAGAAGCATACACTCTTTGCTGCTTCTCTTCTTGACTTCTCTCGATCTAAAGCAAACCTGCCAGCTCCACTCACCCCTTTACTTGTCACGACCTGGCTAAGGAAGGTTGAGTGAGCCTGCCCTCATGTGATAACCAAGTAGTTAACAGCAGCAAAATAGAACTCATTCTCCTGGCCACCCTCAGCATACACTGGTGAGAACAGAGGGCAAGAGACAGAACTGGCTGTGTGCAGTTCAGGTGATGTCTGTTTGTCAGTGCTGATATTCTCTACAGAAAATCCCTTTTACCCACCCTGCTATTTTTCCCTTTCCCTTCCTTCTCACACATAGATATGACAACACCTCCAAGGCCAAGATAAAAGACAAACAACCCCTGATAGCCATGTCAGAAGCCAGGAATATCAGCTTAGAAATGTGTCCACAATGCATCTCACTTCACTATTCCTTACATGAGGAAAACAGAAAGAGCAAAGACCTTAAAAATCATAAATTGTTTCCATTAGAAAAGACCTCTAATATCATCACCGTGGCTGCTAAACCATGCCTCAGAGTGCCACCTCCACATGTTTCTTCAACACCTCCAGGGATGGAGACTCCACCACCCCCCTGGGCAGCCTGTTCCAATGCCTGCCCACTCTTGCAGTCATGACATTTCTCCTGATCTCCAACCTAAACCCTGGCACAATTTCAGGCCATTTCCCCTCCTCCTATCACCTGGTACTAGAGAGAAGAGACCAACAATGCCACCTCACACCAACCTCCTTTCAGGGAGTTGTAGAGAACAATGAGGTACAGACCTCATTGCTCTCTATGGCTCAGCCTCCTCTTCTCCATACTAAACCATCCCAATTCCCTCAGCTGCTCCTCATGGGGCCTGTTCTCCAGATCCTTGTCTGGACACACTCCAGCAGCTCAACACCTTAAGCTGTAGCTAGCACCAGCAGAAGTACAGAGTTATGTCAGTTTTCCATGAGAAAACAGGAGAGTGATGACCATCAGTTACTTGCTGACCACACAGTGGAAGCCACAAAGTCACCACATGCCAAGAGCTCCCCTGGGAGCCCAGAGGTAGCAAAAGACAAAGTGTCAAGGAAATAAAACACAAAGGTGAAACTTTAGTTGCAGGACAGACATAATTTGCTCATTATCCAGAACTACCTAATCTTCTAGGCACTAAAACTCAATAGGTGACTCCTAATTTTGTTCTCTGCCCATTAACCTGAATTACCCCCACATATGCTTATGGTAGGTAGGCATCTGCTGATCAGCTGCACTCCAGGACATGCAGACTCTAGCACACAGCTTAAGCTATTTAACAACACTGAAAAATGAGATGTGGCCAAGGCTGCAGTATGACAGCAATGATGGAAGGACATGGAAGTAGTTTACCTTTGCAATCACTGGATGAGCATTTTAAAAGCAAGTGTAGAGTCCTGCACCTGGGGAGGAATAACCTCCTGCACCAGTACAGGTGAGGTTTTAGGCTGGTGGAAAGAAGCTCTGTAGAGAAGGAGCTGGGAGTGCTGGTGGACAGCAAGCTCACTATGGGCCAGCAATGTGCACTCATGGCCAAGAGGACCAACTGTCTCCTGGGGTGCACCAAGAAGAGTGTGGCCAACAGGTCAAGAGAGGTTCTTCTCCCTCTCTGCCCTGCTCTGGTGTGACCACAGCTGGAATATTGTGTAAATGATTTTTCATTATTATTATTTTTGCACTGTTTAAAACTCTTTCAAACTATTCTATTTTTTCCTTGGGAAGTAACAAAAGAATTGCTGTTCCTTGTGATTCATGGAAAGACATTTACTCCACAAGCTGAGCACTAAACATCAGATCATAGAATGGTTTAGATTGGAAGGGACCTCAAAGCTCATCTAGTTCCAATCCCCTGCCATAGGCAGGGACACCTCCCACTAGAACAGGTCACTCAAGGCCTCATCCGACCTGGCCTTGAACATCTCCAGGGAGGGAGCAGCCACAACCTCCCTGGGCAACCTGTGCCACTGAGATGTCAGACTCTGAAACTAAAACATATCCCAAACCTCAATTCAATGAGTTTAAAATTGTTTTGTTAGCTTTGGACAAAAGTAGTGGAAGAGGTTAACAACTACAGAATCATAGAATCAGCCAGGTTGGAAGAGACCTCCAAGCTCATCCAATCCAACCTATCACCCAGCCCTAGCCAATCAACCAGACCATGGCACTAAGTGCCTCATCCAGTTCTTAAACACTTGCTAAATCACATTTACCTGATAAAATTTACTGTCTCTACTATCAGGACTGCTACTGTCAATAAGTAGAAGTGCAACTGAGATCTCACAATGCCACCCCCAGTTATCTGTACCAAAAAATGGACAATTGGTGAGCTGTTTAGAGTACTTCAGAAGCACATCTTAAAAAAAAAAACAAAACAAAAACAAAAGCTGTGCCACTGCTATTGAGTCTTTCTCTTTTGTAGATTTAGGGGAGTCATATTTCTTCATCCATTATCTGGAGCCATTTGTCCCCTGCAGCTTGTGTGGAGAGGGCTGTTGGCACAGACTACAAGAGGCTTCCACAGCTGATGCACACAGCTGAGCCAATGCTGCTGTTTAGAATGATAGAATTACTTCAGTTGGAAAAGACCTTTAAGACCATCAAGCCCAACCACTATCTAACAATTGAATCAACCCTGCTGGGACTCTTAGCTCAAGAAAGACCTTGGGGAACTGCTTGAGAGTCCAGCACAGAGCCACAAAGATGATGCAGGGAGAGGAACATCTCTCTTACGAGGAGAGCCTGAGGGAGCTGGGGCTATACTGCTTGGAGAGGAGGAGACTGAAGGATGCTCTCATTCATGTTTAGAAAGATGTAAAGGTGAGTGCCAAGAGCATGGAGCCAGGCTCTGCTGGCTGATGCCCAATGACAGCACAAGGGGCACTGGGTGGAAGTTGAGGTATAGGAAGTTTCACCTAAACACGAGGAGAATTTTTTTCCTGTGAGGGTGACAGAGCACTGGAACAGGCTGCCCAGGGGGGTTGTGGAGTCTCCCTCTCTGGAGACATTTAAAACCCACCTGACATGTTCTTGTGTGATCCTGCTCTGGCAGGGGGGTTGGACTGGATGAGCTTTCGAGGTCCCTTCCAGCCCCTGACATTCTGTGATTTCTCTCCTTTAAGTGCCGTTTTGCAACATCAAGTCACCAAGATGAGCTGGTACCTATGTTCCAATTAATTCATTAATAGCATCAACTAGATATCAACCCAGTCATGAAGTCCTTTCAGAGAAGTTAAGAGTACTTCATGACTAGATTAGAGAAAGAGCATTAATCTTTGGGGAATGTGTCTCTGTGTACTATGTTAACACATCTTTAACAGTTGCATCAGGAGTTTTTACTGAATTCTGCTGTTGCAGTGATATTAATGATATGTTTTTTTAAATATAGAAATACTACAGACTCAGACACATATACAAACATAGAGGTTTATAGCCCCAGCCTTCCAAGCATTCATAGAATCAAATTTGTTTCAGTTGGAAAAGACCTCAAAGATCATCAACAAATCCAACTGCCAACCTAAGACCTCCATGGCCATGAAGCCATGTCCCAAAGTGCCATACCCACAGGTTTCTTGAACACCTCCAGGGATGACGACTCCACCACCTCCCTGGGCAGCCTGTTCCAATCCTTGGCCACTCTTTCAGTGAAGATTTTTTTTCCTAATCTCCAACCTAAACCTCTTCTGGCACCATTTCAGGAAATACTGACTTGTACTCAGAAGAAAGTGAAAAAAAAAATAAAAATTACATTATTTACAAGCAAGTTCTAATCCTTTGCATTACAAATAAAAGTGCAAATAAACAACTAACAGTGGGTTGTTGTTTTTTTTTTTCAGGGGAATGGTCAGCTCCTAGGAACAAAAACCTGAGAATCCCTAAAGCCTAAAATAAAAAAAGAGTGGATTAGACCTTGTGAATGACCCAAGGGTTTACTGAAGGAACAAAGTAATAATGACACTGAACAGTGTCTGTAGTATTTTATTGGTGCCCAAAATGTCTGAGCAAATAAAATCCCACGCAAGGAAGACGACGACAGGTTGGATCCCTCTCTCATTTCTCTCTCTCCCCAAACCCCACATCCACACTCACTGATTACTTCCTCATCTCTTCTTCATACCCAGAAGGAAAACCTGCAGATCGGAAGCTTACTGCAGTCAGGTCAAGCAGACTTGGCTGAGTTTCTTCTCTGGAGGAAGTTCTCTTCCGATTCCTCTCCTCACCTCCTTTTTATTGCCAGCAACCTCTTTCAAGCCCTTGTTTGGATACTTCCCATGAATGTTTTCCTTATGCCCTCCAGACTGTGCTCAAAGGCACTGCTGAATTCTCTTTGCAGGCAGGAGTCACTGCTTCTCTCCACCGCTGCTGACAGCAATGGCTAGGGCTCTCTCGGCAGTGCTGAGAAGGCAGCAGGAAGGTTGAGGAGAAAGAAGAGGATCTACTGTCACTAAAAAAAGGCTGAAAACAATGCATGGTTTAGATACCACTGCTGGTTTTCTCCTGGCCTTATTATTGTACTTACAAAAGTCATAGGATCAATAAGGTTGAAAAAGATTTCTAAGACCAAGTCCAACCATCACCCAGCTCCACCATGCCCACTAAAATGTGCCCCCGAGTGCCATGTCTACACTTTTTCTGACACCTCCAGGGATGGTGACTCCACCACCTCCCTAGGCAGCCTGCTCCAATGCCTGACCACTCTTGCAGGAAAGGAATTTTTTTCTTATGTCCAATCTAGACATCCCCTGCTGCAACTGGAGGACATTTCCTCTTGTCCATTCACTTGTTACTTTGGAGAAGAAACCAACCTCCACCTCACTCCAACCTCCTCAGGGCACTGAAGAGAGCAATGAGCTTTTCATCCTCCTTTTCTCCAGAATAAACAATCTCAGTTCCCTCTGCTGCTCTTCATAAGATTTGTGCTCTAGACCCTCCACAATGTTTTGGTATTTCAACAATGCTGCCATCAGGTCACCTCTGAAAATTGCTCATAGAAGATCATAGAATCGACCAGGTTGGAAGAGACCTCCAAGATCATCCAGTCCAACCTATCACTCAAAGATGATTTTCTGAAGTCCAGGACAGTGCAAATATAATTTTTTTAAAAGGAACTATTTCTTTTCTGCGTGCATCTATGCTGGTTTAAGGCTAGTTAGAATATTCTAATAAGAGAAATGAGACCATTGGTTGTAAAAAGAAAATAATTGCAAAGTCTGTATCATTCATTGCTTTGCTAAAAGGGATAAAAGGGTCAAAAGTACAAACATCTGCATGCAGGTTTTTAAATGCAGTCTTAAAGGAGGTTGATTTTTGGTGGTGCTTCTGCTGGCTGTGCCTTTGCCTGCTGCCCTACAGCAACTCCCTAACCTCACCTTTGGAGCTGCTGGGTGCTACTGGAGCTCAGCTCAGGAGGAGGCAGCTTGGCAAGCAGTCTGCCTGGCTCCGAAACTGGGGTAGCTCCCCAGTGAGAGCAGTAAAGAACAAAGGAGCCTGTAATGCTAGAAGAGGACTACAAGGAAATACAGGAAGGAGTTTATTCTTGTTTGGAAACACACAAACAAACAAAAAGATAGAACTGCATTTCCTCTCCAAACCCTGAATTAACATCATGAAGCAGTTTCTTTGTTGCAGCACAGCAGACCCCAAGAGACGCACACAATCCACTGTCTTGCACACCAAAAAAAAACCCAACCCCAAATACATACAGCTCACAAATGCTACTTTGTGCCTCTCTTGGAAGCAGAAAACCAGCAAGCAGTGCTACCAATTAGACTTTCAAAAGAGCATAAATAACTCATGTGTCCAAACTCCACAAAGTTTCAAGGAAGTTAACTGCATCGACTTCTCTTGAGGCTCCTCTAACTCACACAAGTTAACTTACTGGAGGTTAGACAAATCATTAAGACAAATGAGGGCTGGAGTCAGAAATACACAGGGAAAAAAAATGAAATTGTTAATATATTTAAGCTCTACTTTGAGATACTGAAAAGGAATCACTGCTGATGTGGAAGCTCTGCATTCAGGGTACTCACATGTCAGGGCTTTGGCAGGCAGAAGGTGCACCAGAATGCCGTCGCTGCCCGCATCACCTATTAATCAACCAGATTCAAATGAGAAACCATCCAGTGAGATGCAAAGTTCCTGAAACTGCATTTTGTCTTTTTTCCTCAGCCAAAGAGGATGAATAACTCTGTAAAAACCTGTTGGTGCCCCTCCTGTTTCTACCAGCACCGTTAGGACTTTGCAAATGAAGACTGGATCTGTAAAGATTTAATCTCTGCTAGGCATTTGCTTTATTCCCCTGACTGTTCTTACAAAGCAGACACAGTCAAAGTGACTGCTGACTCCTCTGTCTGGGCATTAGCATCCAGGCACCAGCCACCAGGTCAACAGACACAAGTTATGCACCAACAAACTATTGTGCCACTTCCAGCATGAGGCCACTTAAACTGCATCTGCTAATCCCGCGGTTTTGCATGCCCGACGGAGACAAAGCAGGCAAGGCTGCACCTAAATACCCTCTTTCCCTTTAGATATAAAAGGGACTTTCCCCATCTAACCCCAGGGATTGGAGTCTGTTGTGCAGCTTCATTTTACGCTGTCTTGTTTTCCCACTGAGAAAATCAGTGCTCACAATGTGCCAAATGCACTTCTCTCATGCGTTGAGTATCAGGGAGATTAAATAAACCAAAATGATCAAAAAATTCTCTCATCCCCATTAAAAAAAAAAAAAAAAAGGCTCCCAGGGCTGCACAGAAAGCAGTGCTGGTGAGGGGAACTTCCCCTGGACATTCTTGACAGCTAGGATATATTAAGCATTTTAAATTATGAAAGCCTGCAGGCACCCTGCAGCCAATCCATGGCTGCCTCCATACCTCACAGGTCATACCCTTAAAAGCCATCACAGAAGCCAGTAACTTCTGAATGAGGATATTCCAAATATACAATAAAAATGAAAGATTGTGGAATGGCATCCAAAATGCTCCTTGTTCTCAGGGAGGCAAGGTCAGCGTGGGCCTTCTCCTCTCTGAACACACTGTGCTTTCATAACTCTCATTTATGTAGACGAGATGAAATCCATCGCTTACTGGATTTAAAACCCACATTTCTTCTTAAGGGAAAACAGAAGCAGGGGAGAGACAGAAAAAGGTCTGAATGGCAAGTGATAAAGGCACTCATAGATCACAATATATGCAGGGTTTGTTATGAAAATGCTCAGAGATTGAGAATTGAAATGACCTCTCCCACTGTGGACATCAATCAGGTGTCCAAATTTAGTTGCCATGCTCACCAAGCCCCAGCTTCCCTAGGACTGCCATCACGCTCACAGGACATCCACAGTCACCTAAAGCAAGGCAATGGAACTGTTCCAGAGTGCAGGGCTTGGGACAGCTTTTAATAAGATTATTCAGTCACACTGTAACAAGGAATCCCAATAAAGAGAATCACAGAATGCAAGGGGGTTAAAAGTTTCTTCTGGAAATCACTCCACTGCTAACTGCAGGTTCAGCTAGAAGCAGGTTACACAGGAATGCATCCAGGCAGGTTTTGAAAGTCTCCAGAGAAGGAGACTCTGCAACCTCTCTGGGCAGCCTGTCACAGGGCTTCAGCAGTCTCACAGTAATGAAGTGTCTCCTCATGTTGAGGTGGAACCTCCTATGTTCCAGCTTTAGCCATTGTTCCTTGGCCTATCACTGGGCCCACCAAAAAGAGCCTGGCACCTTCATCTTGACACTGCCTCTCAGGTATCTGTAGATGTTGATCAGATCCCCTCTCAGCCTTCTCTTCTCAAGACTAAATAGCCACAGGGCTCTCAGTCTTTCTTCACAGCAGAAATGTTCATGTCCCCTGATCATCCTTATAGCTCTCTATTGGACTCTCTCCAGCAGATTCCTGCCTCTCTTGGATTGGGGAGCCCAAAACTGGACACAGTATTCCAGGTGTGATCTCCACAGGGCAGAAGAACATCCCTAGCCCTGCTGCACACACTTTCATTAATGCACCCCAGGATACCATTGGCCCTCTGGGCCACAAGGGCACATTGCTGGCCCATGGAGAACTAACTGCCCACTAGGACTCCAAGGCCTTTCTCCATGGAGCTGCTTTCCAGCAGGACACCCCCTGGTCTGTACTGGTGCCTTGCCACCTGCACCCCTGCATGCTTTTGCATGGTTGTCCTCCTTTCAAAACATTTGTTTTCCCTGAAACTTCTCCATAATGAGCTATGCCTCCACCTCTGTACATTTCCAGATGACTTTGTGCCTGCCAAACTATTCTTTTCATTAACTTCTTGTCTATGCTTGCAGAAATCTATCACTTAACGAGTTGTTTATTAATGAGAGGTCATCAAGGTTGATTAGTTAAAAATAAAAAATTAACAGTCCAGTTTAATTACATCAAGCAGAACTGAAGTGACCTGAATGCGTCTGAAATACTCTGGGGGTTCATACATAGAGTCTAAGAAAATGCATAAAATCCTTCATGTTGGTATGCAAACACTGTGCACACTGAATCACATTGATTTTAAGGTAATATAATTATTACTTGTGATAAGAAATAAATTCTTTACAGTTGGGGGGGTGAGACTGGCACAGGTTGCCCAGGGAGGCTGTGGATGCTCCTCCCTGGAGGCCAGGTTGGATGAGGCCTTGAGCAACCTGGGCTAGTGGAAGGTGTCTCTGCCTATGGCAGAGGGGTTGCAACTAGATCATTAAGGTCCCTTCCAACCCAAACCATGCTGTGATTTGTTAGTATCAATAGAATGATTGCCATTTTCTAAACACAGACAGACAAGCTCACCCTCAAAAGCAGACACACATTGACCAACAAAAAGGAAACAACAGATGGGAAAAAAATGAGATAACTAAGCAGGGATGATGAGAAGTCATTACACATCATCACTGTGAAGCACTTTGATACTGCATAAATTCTCTTTAGCACCTAACAGTACACTGGTACATGAGCTGCCCTTTGATTATTAAGATGATGTCCCCTTCCCCCCTGACTATACTGAGACAACAGCTGTTGGAAACATCTGGAGGAAAACTATTCAGACACACCAGAGAGCTAACACTAGGAAAAGCAAGATCCCAAACCACAAGAGCTGCATGGTTTGAAGCATCAGTGTCCAATGCTATTAACATCACCCAGGTGGCTCTACTGATAGATTATCATGGCACTGGCCAAGTATTCTTCAGTCTCTGCTGCTGAAAAGTTGGCCTTGAACTACAGATACTTACTGCTGTGTAGAAAACCTGCTTGAGAAGCCAAAGAAATGAGATTGTTTCAGTCTGCCTGGAGGTTTTAAGACCCCAGACAAAAGGATTCAAAACACAGCAGCTTGGTGCCTATCTTTTAGCAATTTCTGGACAAAAAGGAGAGGGTGAGGGATGGAAGAAAAGCTCAAAAACCCAAAACCACAGACAGGAGAGAATTCAAACACAGATTCCTCAAATCCCCACAGCCCCAAAACACACCAAAGTAGTTGAGATATCCAGATCCTGGGGACTAGGAGAGACTGGTGCTTGTGTTTTAGAAGCATGAGACAGAGGGGGTTTGTATACATACCCACAGCATGTGTATATACTTATGTACAGCTACATATACACACATCGCACAGCTGCTCGCAGTTGCACAGTGGCCAAATATGAACTTCAAGTGGGTTATTTTAAACTGGAATACTATGCATGGCTGCAGAGGCACCAGGAAAGTCTTCAGCCTACCTGGTTCAATATGTGCAGCCAGTAGGTGAGTGTTTATTACTTATACATCAAAGCTGCTTACATTCCCCACACTTCCTGGTAGGATTTTCAGAGCAAGTGTGCTAGGAGGAAGCATTGGGCTCCTCTCACCCCCAGTGAAGATGAGTGAGCACAATGTCAGCAGGCTCCTGTACATTTGCTGTGCTGCAATATGCAGACTAGAGGGGGCAAGGAAGAGGAGTTGAAAACCAGAGACTCAAAGCAACATGAAAAAAGCAGATGTGAGCCACTTGTGATGAACAGAAGATTAGAAAGAAGCTGCTTAAGACTGTACTATTTACTGCTGTGGTAGAGTGGGGGTCTCAGAACTGCCACTCATACCTCAGTTTCCCGAGCAGCTTTCCAGTAAAGATCTCTATCTAGAGGCATGCCCAGAAAAAAATCACATTCTTATTTTGGAGAAATTTGGAGTTAAAAGGTGTTTTAAAAATGCCTCATTCAAAATGCACAAGAAGCTCACTGAAAGTAGGCAATCTGTTTTTGCAGCTAATTCCAATCTAGATTTCAGGTTCTTCTACCTGAAATATAATCAGGGCCAGATATCACAGACTCACAGAAGGTTAGGGGCTGGAAGGGACCTCAAAAGGTTATCCAAGTCCAAAACTCCCTGCCAGAGCAGGATCACCTAGACCAAATCACACAGGAACACATCCAGGCAGGTCTTGAATATTTCCAGAGGAGGAGACTCCACAACCCCCCTGGGCAGCCTGTTCCAGGGTTCTGTCACCCTCACAGGGAAAAAAATCCTCCTTATGTTTAAATGAAACTTCCTACTCCTCAACTTCCACCCATTGCCCTTTGTCTTGTCATTGGGCATCACCCAGCAGAGCCTGGCTCCAGCCTCCTGGTACTCAACCTTTACATATTGATAAACATTCATGAGGTCACCTCTCAGTCTGCTCTTCCCCAAGCTAAAGAGCCCCAGCTCCCTCAGGCTCTCCTCATAAGAGAGATGTTCCATTCCCTTAATATTATCTGCCCTTTGCTTTGGCTCCCTCTCACTGGGGCACGTCAGACCCAACTGCATTATTTACACTCCTTGGTATGACTCAAAGCCCAAAACGTCTTCTCTAACAGAGATAAAAGAACAGAGCACAGACATGATCCATCACCCCACTGAAACACAATAAAGCTCCAAGCCCAGGCAGGACATCTGTCTGCTGTGCTGCAACACAATGTTTCCAAAGCCTCCAGTCTTTGAAGACTGATGTGGTAATTCCATTTGATGAAAAGGTCTCTATTTAATTTCTTACCCAGCGTTACAAAGTGAACTCATAGTTCACTTTTGGTTTCTAATTGTTTCAGCAGCAAACTTCTGAATCAGCAAAACAAGCAGGAGGGTTTCTCTGCATCAATATGTTTTTTTTTTTTCTTTTGCATACCATTTAATAAAAGCCACATTTATGTGTCTCCTTTGTGGATTTTGGTGTCTCTGCAGAATTCAGATCAGAAGTGAGGTAGAACCTGGGATGATCTTTGAGGTCTCTTCCAACCTTGCTGATACTGTGAATACTGTGAAAGGTTTGCATGCAAAGGATGAGCCATTCAAAAGGATTCCCAAGTATTTTTTCTCACTAGGGAAAGCACTGCCTGGGTGGAACATCAAGCTGAGTGGAACATCAAGCTGGGCAGCACCTAAGGTGACCCCCACCTTCTCCATCTGCAATGCAGGGCTGGCACAAAGGCACTTACAGAAGCTTCAAAGGCTGAGAGAGGCAGCCAGCACATTAGTGGACATCCCATTTTCACACTCCTATGAGGACAGGAAGGAGGAAAGGAGGATGGCAACACACAGTGTCACTCCACACTGCAAACAGATTACAAAAAGGTGTTTCTTTAGAGTTTGAGTGCTATTTGGGAAGTGAGCATTACTTGGGATGGTTCCTTCTGCTGTCCAACTGCTTAATGGGATGCCCCCTTTAATTACCATATGCCAAATAGACTGCATACACCAAAGATGGGCAAAAAAAAATTAAGCAGGCTTCTCCTGATCCAATTTTCTCTAATACCACAGGCAGAGGCAAGACACACTATGAATTGTTTTGGGAAAAGAGAACTATTCCTATCATAGCAAAAGCATTACTGTCAGTCAGTTAAGTGTTACACTTAAAAACACCTCACAAAACTGCCTGACTTCAAAATCTTCTTTCTTAGATGCCAGAGAGGATACACTGCAATAAAGATCGGTGGCAGGGGTTAGGTGCCACAGGGCAACATTTCTGGGTTGCTTACTAATAGGGTAAGAAGAGATGGCCACACTTCAGCACAGCTTTCTGAAGCTCTTCTCAGGATTTTCTTTTGGAGATCTGCACCCCAGGAACAGTACAGGTAACTCACATGGAAATCTGTTGAATTTCCAGGCAGTAATAGTAGCCATTGCCACCTCATGAATGGTTATCGATATGCAAAGGGTGAGTGGCAAGAGACTGAAGCCAGGCTCTGCTGAGTGATGCCCAATGACAGCACAAAGGGCAAAGGGTGGAAGCTAAGGCATAGGAAGTTCCATGGAAACATGAGGAGGAATTTTTTCCTAGTGAGGGTGACAGAGCACTGGAACAGGCTGCCATGGGGGGTTGTGGAGTCTCCCTCTCAGGAGATATTCAAGACTTGCCCGGATGTGTTCCTGTGTGATCTGGTATAGGAGATCCTGCTCTGGCAGGGCAGTTGGACTGGATAAGCTTTTGAGGTCTCTTCCAACCTCTAACCTTCTGTGATTCTGCAAGTCTGTGAAGGTCTCTACTGCTGGAGAAATTATCTAGATAAACTGCAGTAAGATTAAGAAGGGACAAAAAGAGAAGAGTAAATATTAAGCAGAAAAAGGGGAAAGGAGAGAAAGACTAAACAGAGTATAAAAACAGGTAATGACAAGAAACAATCACATTAGAAGGGTGACCTTGCTCATATTAGAGATGTTTTCAAACCTTAATAGTGCTATGACTCTATGATTTGGGTTATTTTAAAGGAAAAAAAAAAAAGTTTAAATATTCTGTAACACTTTGTAATTTTTCTTCATGGCACACTGCACAGAGATCTCTAGTTGTGCTGAAACCACAGAATCACAGAAACA
>WBNM01026061.1:0-18741 GCA_013399055.1 Ramphastos sulfuratus | reverse complement strand
ACCCTTAAACACATCCAGGGTTGGTGACTGGTCCCTGGGCAGCTCATTCCAGTGTCTGACCACCCTCACCATGAAAAACTTTTACCTAATGTCCTTCAGATAGTTGTAGGTCTCCCTTGAGCCTCCTCTTTTTCAAACTGAACAGCCCCAGCTCCCTCAGTCACTCCTCATAAGATTTATTCTCTAGGCCCTTCACCAGCTTCCTTGCCCTCCTCTGGACATGCTCCAGCACCTCTGCATCTCTACTGTATTGTGGTGACAAAAACTGAACACAATACTTGAGGTGTGGCCTCACCAGACCCGAGTACAATGGGACAGTCACCTCCCTCCTCCTGAAGGCCACAGCGTTTTTTATACAAGCCAGGATGCCATTGGCCTTCTTGGCTGCCTGGGCACACTGCTGGCTCATATTCAGCTGCCTGTCTGCAGATCCCTTTCTGCCAAGCAGCTCTCCAGCCACACTGCCAAGCAGCTCTCCAGCCACACTGCCCCAAGCAGTTGGGGTTGTTGCTGGGGGTTGTTGTGACTCAAGTGCAGGACCTGGCATTTGGCCTTGTTGAAACTCATCCCATTAATGTTGGCCCATTGATCTGGCCTATCCAAGTTGCTCTGAAGAGCCTCTCTACCCTCATTCAAATCAACACTGCCACCTAACTTGGTGTCATCTACAAACTTACTGATGACATTCTCTATGGCTGAATCAAGGTCATCAATAAAGATGTTAAAAAGAAGCAGTCCCAACACAGATCCCTGAGAAACAGCCATTCCTAATGTATTTAGAGTACAAGAAATTTACAATCTATAAATGATCTGTATTTTTCATTACTTTATGTATTAATGAACCACTTAGTCTTTTATAACTGCTTAAATGTTAGCTGAATGATCAGTTCTCAGGAGTTACCTGCAAGATGATTAATACAGGTTTAGCATATTAAGCACCAACAAAGAGAGACTAGTTTTGTGGGCATATCCTGTAACTGGAGCTGTTATCCAACAAAAGACAATTCCAGTAGCAGTGAAAGACTTCTTTTGTTTGTTTGTTTTTTTAATAAATCTGAGAAAACTTGTTTTCTTTTTGGTATGATATATATGCTCCTTCATAACTAGTCTACTTCCTTTTCAGTATTGCTCTTAAACGTGTAACAAGTCCACAAATTAGATGGTACAAGAAAAGCCCCTTCTTTTTCCCCACCCCTGTAACCACTGCCACAAGCTCTCAAGTCTAGGAAGGGAACATCTTGAATGTGACTGGTAAAATTCTGTGTTTTAATACACTGCAAAAATTGTGCAGTCTGCTGGACTCCTGAGGTAAACCCCATGCAGACAGTGACTTCAAGGGTTATACCCAAAGTTCCCTAGAATTCCTTTGGCAATACTACTACAGTCTGTCAATAATCTCACTCTGAGGTTCCTTTCATAAGGCTTTTTCCCGTGTCAAATTTAGATTGTAACATACAAACCAATGAAAGCATCGACCTAACACCAATAACACCAAATCTAACTGTTTAGTCCTAAAATGTAAGCTTAAAAGAAAGGTCAGAGTTCATTGAGGCTAACATTTTTTCATACTGGCAGCTTCTTCCCTGAAATTGCATTGATTTTAAATTGTTAAAAAAATCTTTGGCCACTTTATACCAAACTAGGCTCCAGTACTAGTTATAATCTCTTTCCACCAATATTACTTGCTCCTGTCTAAAAGATGTCTCTGAAACAGGTATATATGTACTTGCCTGTATTTGTGTTTTATATACATACATACATATAAAAGAAAAAAGAACTCTCCAGATTTTCACCTTTTAAATGCTTTTCTGGAGCATCAAGACTTCCCTCTGCTTGTCATATTTCTTATTGCAGAAATAAATGAGTTGATGACTTATGTTCTATCGGTGAATACTCATAATGCTGCCTTATTCACTGAAATTGCTGAAAAAAGACCTTATAATAAAATGTTTTGTTCTCAGTTGTATCCTTGGGTTGTTACACATAAGCAGCATTTCATCAAATGGTTGGTAGGCTGAAAGGTAACGCTACGTTTTGCCTCTTTAATCAATGAGGAGGGCATCTATGGAGGCTGGCTGTGCATGAATTCTTTTTCATGTGAGATTGTGTGGACCTTAGGAGAACGAAAGGAAAGGGTCGTCATTTCTTTTTCCCCCTCTTAATGTGACTAGCTCCCTCACAAATATATTTGAAAGCTGATTCTCTCATAGTTGAATAAAATCGTGAAAGCATCTGGATAAAAGCAGTCCATCCCCCAGATCACAAGATCTGAATCTAGTGCTATGCAAAACCTAACAGAAGTTGCAGGAGAAAGAACATTCTGAAGATTGTGTATTAAAACATTGATTCATATTTGCTGCAGTTGTAAGCCAGAGGACATATAAATGGAAACAGCTTCTACATCATTCCCTTCTAGAGCTTACATCTCCCAAATTCAAACACCTAGCTGCCTCTTGCTTTAGTTCCTTACATTGCTTGCGAAGTAATTTTTAATGTATATCACTGAGTAGAGCAAAGTTATTTTGTTTGAAGAGTTCTCAAAATCCAGCAGTGGATTTTATCCTGATTTTGATACAAGTGATCTCAGTGAGCAGTTGGTTTTTTTTTTTCATCTAATCTGGTACAGCATCTTCCCTTCTGGTTATGTTAAGGTGTAGAATTACTCATATGGACTCTCCTTTATCAATCTAGATCATTTATATATGGGGTGCCTATCATTTACACTTCGGATGCTGCTACTGAACCATCATGCCAGTAACCAGCTTTCCCTTGTGCCCTGCTATGGGCCTTGGGTCTATTAGAGCAGGCTGTAGTTTCATGAGTCACTACAGAGCCCACGTCCTGCTGGTTACCAGCTAGATTCCTCTGCACCAGTAGGGTATGTGCCAGGGCTTCACTTGTAGGTTAATTAAATTTTTAATATGCTGCCTTTGCAGACTGGATAAGCAGAGGCTGACGCTTTGCTCCATTAGTGAAACCCCGAAACAGGAGAATGCCATTAATCTTAATTCCAAATAAAGTGTATTTAAAGTAAAGATGTTTTAACAGGCCCAGGTTCTGGAATGACTTTGTGCATCAGCCATCCTGCCTTGATCCAGAGCAGCCTGAATGACACAAATTATCTATCAACTTACTGTTTATTATGTAGTAATATGAATATGGGGGTGTTAAAGTGGAAGCAATTTTAAAGTGGGACTGATTTGGAAAGGGGTGGGCAGCCAATACCAAAGCTCCAGTGCCCCGGCAGGGCTGGAAGATGGCATTAAAAGGCATCATTCAATCTGGATCTTGCAGCCACCGTCGGACCATGTGGCTGGCTGATGAACGAGCCAGCAGCTGGATGTTTAGCAGCCTGTGACGACTTTGCACAGAAATAGGAAAATTTATCGCCGGCTTGCCCCACCAGTGCCGTACTGCCAGCTTTCGGCAGTGCTCCCCATCCCTGCATTCCCTTCACTCGACAGCCCAGCCCTCTCGTCCCCCGGTCCCCCTCCCCGGCAGCGAATTTAGAGGTTTGCTGTCGCCAAGCCGGAGCCGTCCTTCAGCAGTTGTAGCAGGAAAGGGGGAGGTTCGCAGCCGCGCAGTTGCCGGACAAAGATGTGCCAGCGCCTGTGTCCACACCGGTGATACCGGTATGTATGGTCGGAGGGATGAAGGGGGGGAGGATGGCTGCTGGATCGTGCTTTCTTCCGAGCTCCAGGACTAGCCGGGGTCTGCTATTGCGGGCACGAAGATGCTTGCGACCACGAAGCGCTAAGAAATGGGAAAACAACAGGGAGACGGGAGAAGGCCGGGTGCTTGCGGCGGGAGGGGAGCGGAGCGGAGGCGGGCGGGTGGCGCAGCCAATCGGCCGGGCTGCCGGCGCTGCAGGAGCTGCGGCGTGGGCTTGGGGGTTGCGAGGGTTGCAGAGTCGGGGTCGGGTGCCTCTAAGGACTGCGACCAGCTGTGCGGCCAGCACTGCGAAAAGTCCCATTTTGCTTCTTACAAATTAAAGTGCCTTGTCACCAGTTAGGGCAAGTCATCCAAGGTAAGACTTAAATAACACTTCAATATCTAGCAACGTGGATATTTCTGGACAACCGTGCTGCTAACGCAGTCTTCTAAACAGTGCAAAATATTTTGTCGATTAATGCTATTTCAGTGGGTCCACTTAAAGTTACCGCTGATACTGTAAGCCTTACCCTTGTGGTGCTGTAGAATCGCGTTTGCTTATCCGAGATAATTGCAAAGGGACCCAGAAAATAGAGGATTGGAAAGGTAGCGACGCTCTGTGTGTGTGTGTGTGACCGTGTTCGTAATACCTACAGTTCCACTGCTTGACTTAGGGCAATAATGTGTAGACGCATTTTAATGGTGATGGCAGGCAGATTCTTCAGCTCATCTCACATATGTGAACCTTCTATAAGGAAGCACACCATGTGAAACTGTATGTGAAGAACCTTAAGCTTGGTATTTGAAAAGACATTTCTGCATTTTTTCTTTCCCATGGCTGTAATATTATGTGGTAAGTGAGGACTGAACTTGCAGGGGAAAAAAATTTAAAATTATCTCTTGCAGATTTACCTTTATCTGCTTGCAGAAGCTTAAGCAGTTACCCAACTTTACTTATTGTAAAGGGCACTGTAAATAATGCACAACCTGAAATGAATCCTCTCATCATTTCCTCCTAGCTCACCCCCATAATATCCACCTTAATGAACAAAAACTAGTATGTGCCTGTAGTTCGCACCACATTTTCACCAGCTGTACTGCCAGTCCTCTGAATCTCCGTGTTTTTGCAAGAAAGGAGTTCCTCAAGATGACTTAAGTAATATAATGTGTATCTTTGAAAAACAAGGTAGTCCTAAACCTTGTGTCTGGTCTGTGTACCTGAGTGACAAGATACAAGGAGGACAGTATACAGAAGCCAGTGAAATGTGGAAAGTTTACATCTCTGCACGTATTTCTCTGAGTGGGTCTCTAAAACACTATGAACATTTCTCATGTTTTAATGTAGTTCATTATTCAGATCAGGGTTTGGGATAAATCCAATCTCATAAGCATCAGTGTACCATTAGTTTTGCATGATCAAAATTAATACAATGGAACATACAAGTAACATTAATTACTTCAGTGAGCACACGTGATAAATTCACTGCCTCTGTTCAAGATACAGATTGTAGTTTTTACTCCAAGACACTAGGCATAGCTCCTACATTTCCAAAGCTTTACTTCTGTGCTGCAATCATATATAGTTGTGTGAAAACACTGAAGCCTTTCTTCTCCTAGACGGTAGCAAATACTTGTCCTCAGTGGAAATACGAGATTAATTAAAAAATTTGGCACATGTTTGCCATTTTGCCTAACTGTAAAAGTAAGAGGACTGCTTTAGGGAAATTACTCAAAAGTTTCCCTTATCTATGCTATTGCCGTTAACAGAGTGTTTCAGGCTTTTCTGAAGAACACATGGTGTGTTATAGTTACCTAATGCAAATTAGCGTTTGGTAGTGGTGGTTGTTTTGTGTATGTGTGTGGTTGGTTTGGTTTTGGGTTTTTTTTTTTTTTTTAATGTAGATCTGCGGGAACAGTGTAGCAGTTTTCTTTTGTAGTTGGTTAAAATTACAAATCATCCTACTTAAGGACTCCAGTAGATAACTCTGAGAAACAGACTATCAAACAAACAAACAAACAAACAAACAAACCCAAACTAACCCATTCACTGTTAGCTGCTCCCTCAAAAAATTGGGGGGAGGAGGAATGTGTTTCAGACTGGACTTTGATTTTAAATAGGAATCTATCCAGTGCACAACCCTGGCTTAGGGGGCACTATGTTGCTGAGTGAACCATTTATAAATGAGTTTCAAAATTAGTTGCCTTCCACTTTGAGGTGCTGAGGATCAGATAAATCTTCACTAGAAAAGGAGCACTGGCCCTGCTATTGGGACAAAATACGAGTTAAAGTTTTTATATGTTGATAGTTTAATTTGAGAGCATTATTGTTTACTGCCTACATTAAAATTGCTGTTGTCTAATGCTTTTGTCCGGTAATACAGAGACTCCAACCCAACCACTTTGTGGGTGTATGCTATGCTACCTTGTGGTAATAGTTTTGGTGAACGTACACAGTGTTATAAAACAACTGCAAATAAATGTTTTCGACATCCAAAGTAAGTGTGTGCAAGTGCATGCTATGGTTGTTACTGCACCAGTACTAACATTCCTGCAGTACATAATATTTATGTAATACCCTTCAGGGAACAATCTGTATTTAAAAGTGATCATAAAAAATACCCACACAAAACCAAACAGCTTTGTCTCTGCAGTCAGTCTAAGTTCAATAACTGGTTTTAATAAGGACTGGATATTTATCCACATCTACAAATAAACACATTTAAAATGTGAGTAATTGAGTTGTTAGCTATCAGCATGGTTACATGGAAGACTTTGGCATACATCTCAGGCCGATAAATGAAATTTGGAGAGTATGAAAAATCCTGTTCCATGACAGAAAGATCTGGCTAGGATCTACATTTCTCTTAATACTAGTTCTGAAAATTATCAGTGTTATCAGATTGAGTCATTTTTTTTTTCCATACAGGTGAACATGATCTCCTGCTCGGACACTTAACAGATAGTTCTGGCAAACCTTTCCTACAAAAGGACCTAAGCTAAATCAGCTGTCATGACAGCTTGATGCACAGTTTGCTTGTAGGCAATGCAAAATAGAGGCGGTAAATGACATGACAGGAAGGGGAGTATATACATAGAAAAAAAATCCAAAAAAACCTCAATAGAAAGTGATTCTATTAATAGAAGAGATTCTATTCATCTCAGAGGAAGGAGATGCATGTGTGAAGATCATAAGCAGAAATAATATGAAAACCTAAAAATTGCCTACAATGGTTTATATAATCCAGCATGTAGATCTCTCTAGCGTTAATCATAGTAAAAATAGTTACTTTCCTTGGTCAACATTGATCTATTTCAAAGAGAGCAGAGTCCAGTGATAAGGTGAAGTGCTTTAATTTCACCACTTCCTTGATAGGCAATCTTAGACAAGGCTCTGAAGGAAACTGCAACTTCCTGTATGACATAATAATTGCATGATAATTACAGAATGAATGTTGTACAGCGTTGTTTTAAATAAATAGTGAAAAGCCTAATACTGAGGTGTAATGTCTCCATTACTCTGTAAATTGGTTTTGTTTATAAACAAAATTGTACTCTCAGTTTCCAGTAAATAAAGCTATATGGAATTTGAAAATCCAATTCAAGAATCAAAGTAGAATTGGGAGCCAAAAAGCTCCTCATGTCTTTTTTAAGGGAGAAGGAAGACTGGCTGGCAGAATGGGACTTTTTCCCCCCCAAACCAGAATTTATCAGACAAACTACCAATACTGAGATGTTTTAAATAATGTACAGTTACTTTTTTGGACTGATCTCAATATGCAGATGGACAATCAACAGGAATTTAAATGAAACCAGTTGAGGATTTGAAGATGCTGAGCTAATGCTACACTTCCTACAGTTACTACAGTTCTTTCAAATCTCCCCCAAGTCTCCTGCAGTTTATTTAGGAAGAAAGAAGTCGTTTTGGATTTGCTTTTTTATTAAAAAAAAAAATGTCTTTATGCATTGAGCACTGACAGAATAAGATAGCCATGCAGTTCTATAAGTAACTGATAGGAGTTTGCACATCTGCAGTTCATGTACTGAAAATACACTGAACAGGTGCCTGAGACCTGTAATAATTGTAGTTTTGCATGATGGAAATTGCCATTTCTATTTTTGTAGAATCCCTTCAAACTTGAGCAGTGGATTTGTTAACAAAGGCAGTGTTACTACACAATTACATACTTGATTTCTCACTCTTTATCGTAGAATCATGGAATGGTAAGGTTGGAAGGGACTTCAGAGATCATCTGGTTCCAACTCCCCTGCCATAGGCAGGGACACCTCCCACTAGCACAGGTCACTCAAGGCCTCGTCCAGCCTGGCCTTGAACCCCTCCAGGGAGGGAGCAGCCACAACCTCCCTGGGCAACCTGTGCCAGTGTCTCACCACCCTCACTGAAAAGAACTTCCTCCTAACATCCAGTTTAAGTCTTCCCTGTGCCAGTCTAAACCCATTGCCCCTTGTCCTGGCATTGCAAGGCCTTGTAAATAGTCTCTCCCCAGCCTTCCTGTAGGCCCCCTTCAGATACTGGAAGCCTACTCTAAGGTCTCCTCAAAGTCTTTTCTTCTCCAGGCTGAAGAGCCCCGAATCTCGTAGCCTGAAGAGTTTATGAAATTCTTTGCTTGTTTTAAGCAAATATTCTTGCAATGGGGCATGTCTGGTTTATGGACATGTTTTCCCATTCTTACTTCACATTACCTAGATTTCAGTGTAATTTATCCAGTGCTTACATGGACAGATTTTAAAGGGTATTTGTGAAGTGCTGTATAAAAATACCTGTTAGCTCAGGTACTGGCTACATTCCTACTATAGGACTGTAGCAATCCGTGATGGTTTTTTTTGCCTATGTAGCACCGCAGAGTCTGTAACACTGAATTCTCAAAGTACTTTACAAGAGGGGATAATCAGTCACATTACCTTGATTTTAGCAAATGGGAGGAGTGAGGAAGTAAGATGGGCGTGAAGGTGAAACTCGGGACTGCTGTGCCCTTGTCCAGTTCCCTCATCAGCTGTGGGAGGTGGGGCTTGCATTGCAAATCAGCCAGCCTCAGGTTTTAATTTCACTGTGATGGAATCTTACACTTGATGTGTTTTTAATTGTTCTGTGAAGAAACCTGCTTCTTCCTCCTGGTGAGAGAGGTGGTTTGAACTGAACCACATGCCTAAATGTAGGTCCACTAATTTCTGTCTATCTTGTCTTCTTCCTGTGAAGTATTCCTGTTGAAAACACACTGTTTGACTCCTTGTTTATATCCCAGTGTACCACAGAATCACAGAATGCTTTGAGTTTAAAGGGATAGTTAATGACCATGTAATCCAACCCTCCTTGCCATAAACTGGGACATCTTTTACCTAATCAGATTGCAGAAAGCTCCAGCCAGTCTGACCTTGAACGCTTCTAGGGAGGGGGCATCCACAACTTTGGGGCAACCTGTTCTAGGGTCTCCATCATGCATTAATTGCCATTAAGTCCTTGTAGCCATGGCTATGGACTCATATATAGTTACACATCCACACACAATTCTTTGGGAAGGTGCAAAGAAATGGAAATCAGCTTTTTAGAAAAAGAATGACACTTGGTACAGTAAAAGTATGCAAAAGTTAGTATCACATCCCACGCCAGTACAAGAAGTTATTCTGTGATCCATGCCTACTTATTTTTACAGATGGGGATGTGTATTTCCATAATTATTTATTTTAAATAATATTCTGTGATTAGATCACTTAATCAAATAAGTCATATATTGTTACACCAAAGTTATATCTTTGGATTTGAATTGTATTTAATTCTCATCTTGCTGGTTGGTGGAAGAACTGTGGATGAAAATCTTTTGGTCTAAGAGACTATGAATTGCCTTTCATTATCAGTAATTGTCCCTTGCCTGGAGGAAATATTTCTGTTCTACCTCTTCTAACACCATATAGGGCGGTTCTTAGAGTGAGGCATAAGCTGAGACTTGGGGCAGGGAGTGAAATTTCCTAGGTGTGGATTTCTGTCTAGGATTCAGTCAAAATTTCTACTGTTGATGGTTCTTGAATTGATAGTACAAATAATTAACATAGTGACATTCTCTGTAGTAGGGCAAGCATCTGGGATACTCAGAACCATCTCTGAGACCTGTCCTGGTGAATCCTGTGCTATTTGTAAAGTGCAAGTGTTCCTTCAATTAAGGAACCTTCCTATAATTAGTAAAAAATGTAATGGTTTAGCAGTAATGATAGGAGATGGAAAGTATTGCTATTAATTTTGAGGGTGTTGGAGTGCTTGTTCATGTGTTTGTGGATATTTGAAGGAACAAGCAGTTGCTAAAAGGAAGGTAGCTCCTTTAGCTTGTTCAATAGTGAGAAAGATTTCATTTGACTGTAAGGAATTATTTTTAACAATTACATATTGTATTAGCACCTGGAAACTGTTGACTCTTCTAAATGTAAAATCATGGCTTTCAGGAGAGGTAAAGTAAAACTAGGACATATAAACAGCACTGTAGTATGGCAGTTATTAACTGCTCATGGGAACTGCCAGTATTTAAAAATAAAAAGGAAACTAATTTATATCTGGCTTACAGTCCTCAATTACTATTTCTTTTATGTTTATCATATTATGCTTCATAATACATATATTGAGCTTTCTTACTGGAGTTATAAAACAAAGCTACACATCATTTATTAAATGCAATTTCCACACATTTTGCTGATGAATAAAATTTGTTATGTATTTGCTGTTCATTAAAGCACAAATTCTTGTATTCATATTAGGGAATTTGAGATTGGAGTTCTCATCTTGCCTATTGAGCCTTGAGAGATCTTAAATATTTTTCTATTTGCATAGCAGATGTAGTAAAATAGTAAAATAATCAGTTCATTTAGCATTGTATGGTAGGGTTGTTTGTTTGGTTTTTTTTAATTGTGGTCTGTCTGAGACTTCTTTTAGAAAACTGCTAAATAAATTCAGTATTCATTCTTGCACTCACTTATTTTCAGTAAGAGCACAACTAATGGTTTGAAATCTGATGGTAGCTTTTATTGGAAAACCTAAGTGTTTTTTAGAAGTGGTAAGACATCTGTAGGCAAAAATGGTTTTGAGTGATGCTCAACAATTCTATCTACTTGCACTTCTTTCAGTATCAGGAACAGATTGCAAACTATTAGTAGTACAATTGAGTCATATGAAGTCTAATGTTTCCTAAATAAAATGGATTTATTTGTTGTTCTGTGTATTATCAGGACAGCTACCCTAGGTGTAAGTTTTACAGTGTATTAATGTGGTGAGTTCCTCAGAGTTGCCCCAGCGAGCAGCATGGTGGGAAGATGCTTCCTGTTCCTGAAGCAGATGATGTAACCTGCTGCCAGAAGTGTCTTCAAACAACAGCAACCTCTTCACAAGTCAGTTATGTCCATGAAGGTTGTGTGTAGGTTATAGAGAGGGTCAACAGTGCTGACAGAGTACCATGAATCAGTACCTGGCTTGCTGCTGGGACACAAACAGATTCTGATGGTGTATACCTCTTGGAATGCTGTGAATTGGACACTGTAGGTTTAGAGGGAGTAATCCTCTTACAGAAATATTGTCCTGGAGAAGGCCTTTCTTTTTCTCAGATCCACCTCAGACAACTGTATCATGCTAATAACAAGCATGTTGGAAACCTCTTGACCTCTTCAGAAGGAATTTGATACTGGAAACGTATTACCAGAAAAGCAAGCCCCTGAGAATGTAGAGGAGCTTTTGGAACATTTATGCAAGATGACTTGGCCAAGAAGTAGTTACTTTATTGTACTACTTGGGTTTTTGTTTGGTGTTTGTGTTGTGTATGTTTTCCTTTTTTGTCCTTGTTTTTTGTTTGTTTGTTTTGTGGTGTGTGTGTGTTTCTGTTTTTGGTTTTTTTTTTCCATTAATTTTCTGCCAGATTAGAGACCCATGCTATTTTATATGAATGTTTGGCAAGTTCCAGATGCAGTGAAAAGGGAAAGAGAAAGGGAAAGGGAAAGGGAAGGAGCAGCAAGCCGAATGTGGGGAAAGAAAAATAGGACACACTTATTTTGATAATCTTTCTTTAACCATGAGGCAGATGGATGGAAAAGATGACCAAAGAGATGTTCTTTATTACATGCCTCTGCAAACTAGTCTCTTAGACAGAAACTATTCAGGAGGTTTGTAAATACCTCTGAAGCAATGTCATGAGGAAGAGCCTTGCATTGTGACTTGTGGGCAAGTGAGGAGTGATTTCCTAAAGCAATTAATGCCCAATGTGTTATGGAAGTCAAGCTGGTTTGTGTTGCTACATTATGGGAGTGTAGGTGGTCAAATGTACTACGTCATGTCAACATACTTACGTGTTTCCTAGTACTGAACTGAATCAGAAGAAGCTCCCATTTATGCATTTGGTTGTTTGTTTTTATAAAAAAGGTATAACATTCTTGGAGTGCAATGAGTTTACTCCACAGGACTGTTGTGTGATAATTACTGCTTATTACATTATAGTGAGCACTTGCTCTATTAATTGTGGAGCTTATTATATTTTAATGAGTGCTGTGACTCCCCTGCAGAGCAAAACTGAAGAATGTAACTGTGCACGTGTCTCATTTAAATGGATGCATTACACATTTTGGGAATTGTGTACATGTATTTATTTGCAACATATAGGTGAGATCNTTCTAGTCTGGGTCATTTTACAAAGTGTGGGGGGGTGAGGAACTCCCAAACCATCACATGCTTTTATAAACAAGGTATTACTTTTCTTAATTTTGCAGAACCCCCAAAACATGAATATGTCTATACTTTGCATTTATGTTTCCTTACAAGTGAAAGAGGTTTTTTTTTTATTAAAAGAGTCTTGTATTAAAGGACCATTTTGTTCAAAATTTCAATCTATTCAGTAAAATAAAACTTGTAAATTAATGAGATTTTGTATCCATCCCTCTCCAAATCTACAGCTTTTGGATTCAAGTTTATGTGGGTTTTAAAAAATATTAATAACCATTTAAGTTAAGTTTACATCAGCTGTAAACTAAATAGGGGAACTTTAAAATAGAAATTGGCTTTTGTCTGCTGAGGATTGTCAGTATTCTGGAATCATTGTATTCAGGAAAACAAGAACTAAAACCTAAATGACATACAAATTGATTTGTAGACAAGGTCTTAAGCCTGTCAGTCTGTCTAGTCAACCTTTGTAGATTGCTGGTGATCTTGCTGTGACACTAAAGCTTTTGATAATGACATTTCTGTAATGTCCACATGCAGTGTTAGCCCTAAAGGGAGAAGCTGCACTCTTCTCTATCTCCTGATGTTGGTATACGAGCAGCTTGAAAACAAGTCAGACTGAAAAACACTGCTCTGTCAGCATTCAGGCTTAAAAATATGAATCGATTTTCCAGTGTAGCAAGAGTTTTTTATCCTTTGAGAAACTTGAAGATCACCTTAATTTTCTTATTTAAAAAACCTGCAGTATTATTAAATTGAAGCTATTTAATGAGATGATCCTTTTTGGGTTTCTTTGACTCTTCTTGTACAATGCGACTTCTATTTTAACATCTTTTGCCATTCAGAGACTTGAAAGCAGGAATTTACTGAATTTATAAGTGCATAGCAATTATTTATTGGCTGATACAAACAGTAGATAGGTAAGGTAAATGTGCTTCTAGGGAGTTGGGAGTTTATGCTGTTTGCCTGTCCACTAGAGATTTACTACTCAGGTGGGGAAATGTGAACCTCCATTGCTGCTGAGGATAGGACAGTAGTTGTTCTTGCTGAGTTTTTTGTCTTCCCAACTCCACACTTTTTCCCTTGTGTCTTTACACTTTTTAATGACTTTATTGTCTTTTTCATGACTTTGTCATTAGTACCCACTCTGTATTTTCACTTCTGTCTTTATTTTGGCTGTAGTTACATTAGAGGTCCACATTATCTGCTCTATTTTGGAGTCCTCAATATACCTGACATTAGAGACCACTGTATTTGAAAAAAAGATGGACTTTGAGTAATTGCAGAAACAAAAAAACTTTAAAAATTGATGGATTAATTCCTATTTGGCCTCATCCCAGCCAGAACTGTGAACATGTTTTGTCTGCAGGAAATGTTAGCTTATGGACTGCACATATTAGCTGGCCTTTTAAGCTCCTTTCTCCAATATATCTCATGCTGATGAAAGTGTTGTATTACCTGATGTGCAGTTCTTCTAAGTAATTTTAGCAATTGATTAAAAAACCAGAAAGGAAAGGATAAAAGAGGTGAAATAGAGGATTCAATAAAGAAGTAAAAATACATCGTTTAATAAAGACATTGAAACCTTATTTTGGATATGATACAAGAAAAGAAAGATGTGATTAAATCTGTTTCCTGTTTCTCCTGAAGTACTGTTGCAGATTATTGTAGTATAGGTGTCAATTAGAGTCAGCTTTTTATGTCTCTTTATCTTTCTCTTTTCACAAGATGTAGTTAGCTTTACAGGTTACCACATAATGAAATTGCTTTTTCTTTTCCTGTCAGTAAGCTATTTATACAGTATGTATCTCACTCCTAAAGAGGATTACAGGCTTAGACCAAATATCAGTGTTCAGAAGTTATTTTTAGAATATTATAAGAAATATACTAGATACTGAAAATTATACTCATCTTCTGCTTAAAAAAAATTTGGCTCACAGGGGATAATATATTTGCATATGGAGCTGGATCCCTACCTTGATATGTGTTGAGATCCTCAGCCAAGGGCATCAGGTTTTTATTGGTAGTCCTACTCAACAGCACAGAAAGAACTTTTGCAGTAGAGATGGCTTCTCTTCATACCTTCCCATCATATTGAGCAAAGGGCTTCTCCAGAGAAGTCAGATACAAATACTATCATATTTGTAGCCTGAATAAAATGCAGAGAAAACTTGTATTCAGGAAGCAGGTCTTTGCAGCAGGGGTGACACCAGAACTAAACTCCAGAAGCGTTCTTCAGATGTATGCATCTGATTTTTGAACGTTGGACGCCACTCTTCTCCCATCTGCAGCAGATGTAATAGTAGTGCTAGAATCAACTTTACAAATTTAGGAAAGTGTTCCTCCATCCAATTGCTTGCTAATATCTTTTTTTTATGATAACGAGATTTCTTCTTGCTATGAGAACTAAATGAATTCTGTGTTTCAAGTCTTTGCATAAATTGAAGGAAAAAGCTCTACTAACCAAACTAATTTTTTCAGAAATTGAAAAATTCTAAGAGGAAAACATTAATTTCTTTAGTGTGATCTAGCTGAAAGTTATCAGTTTGTTGGGGTGTTTGTGTGAAATTTTTTTTTCGGCTTACTTCAAAATGTGTTTTTTTAAATACCATTGTGCTGGTTTGAGGCTAATTGGCACATTTTAATCGAGAAAATTATACTATAGACTGTGAAAGGGAAACAATGGTGATGTCTACTTCACTCATAGGCTTGCTGAGATGTTTAAGAATAAGTACTCAAAACATAGATATGTCAGTGTCTCTGGGGCACAGTGTCTTGGTCTAGCAGCTTCTGGCTTCCTTCTCTCTGCTGAGTAACCTCACTAACCACTTTCCTTCTAACCCCCCCCAACTGGTCCTCCAAGCTCACCTTGCGCATAAGACAAACCTTGGGGTAAGGTATAGGGGTGGGAAGAAAGGTGGAAGGGTGGTTGGGAGCCCCTCCTGGGGTCTGCGATTTCTGGGAGGGGTGTTGTGTTTCTGTATTACCTTTAACTTGTATATTTCTGTAAATATTCCTGTATATATTTGCTTGTATATTGTGCTAATCTGTAAATACAGCTTCAGTCCTTAACTTCCAGCCAGCTGAGTTCTAGTGTGGGTCATTTTACAAGTGTGGGGGGGCGGGGAACTCCCAAACTATCACAGCCTGTTATAGGTTCTCATGGAGATATTTGCTTTTGTCTCTGTTCTTTAATGCATAAACACATCCTTACATTTTTTTAGCTTACACTGCAAAGTGTAAATGACTATAACAAATACGTTCCTATGTGAGACATCTCAAAAAGGTTGATATTGAATAGATTCATAGAGACCTTGTGAGACTGACATGTTAACATTTATTCAGTCTGATCCTCTACAGTTTACACTTCTTCAGTTCAAAAGACCACATAATTCTCTACTGCCTAAAGGCCTGAGAGATTTGTTTTGTTCACAAGCAAAATGAATAGGTATTTTCAGCTACCTCCATTTTGTTTAAAGTTTGTCTTTGAAAGCTTAGCATGATGAATTTAAGATTTTCTTTCAGGCACATACCTATTTCTTTTCAGTATTTGTATTTTAAGATTATACTTCTACACTCCTTACTGCTCAAGTGCACTAGAGGATTATTGAGCTCTTCTTTGTCAGGTAGCTCCAACAGACTTACTCTTTCTTTTGAAGACCTTTTTTAAGTGGCTTGTGATGTATTCTGACTAATTGAAGTCTCTGAAGTGAAAAAATAAATAACGGAATGAAGAGGTGAGCTGCGTGCCTAAAGTTGTACATAACTTTATTTTGCTTTCAATCATTCTTTTATTCTTATGCTTTATGGCCAAGTAACCCTCTAATATTATTGCTTTCTTTATCCTTGTCACCCATTGCTGGATTTGAGTCTCTAATAATCTGTCTCCCACACCTTGAAGAGAAGCTTCTGAATATAGAGAAAGCTATAGAGAAGAGAAGCATCTGAGTATAAAGCATTTGTCTTTATACTCCCTCTGAATTCTGCTCAAAACTTAACTGGCCTCTTTTATAGCAGCTTGCCTTTCTTGAACAATTAAATTTCATTCTGTCTCATCTACTTGTCACACCTAGTTTATGCTTAAGTTTCATATGACAGGTCTGTCTTAAAACAGTTTAAGTACTGTATACACAGACAGCTCAGCAGAAGTCCTGCATGTGGTTTAGCATTACCTAGTGAGACACCACAGCCTGGCTACTAGCAGTCCTGTGGAATGGGATATGCAGTACTCTTAAGCAAGAAGGTGAAGAAAATACAAAATGTTGAGTGGGAAGCTACTGAGATGCTGGAGAATCTTTTACTGCCAGGTGATGAGAGAGAAGGTATCACAGGAAGCTAGTTGCTGTAGTAGAGGAGCCAGAACCCACCTTTCCTAGAAGGTACACAGCAACAGAACAGAGAACAGTGACCATAAGAAAAAGGAACAAAATTTCTGTTGGATGTTAGGAGAGAGCTTTTCACAAGGAGCAAGGTTAAGCACTGTGTCAGGTTGCTTAAGGACAGACCTCCATCTCTGAAAGTTTTTAAAACTTGTGTGGACAAGGCTCTGAAGCAACCTAACCTGCCTTGAAGAGAAGTCTGGACTAGATGATCACCAAAAGCTCCTTTCAGCCTATATTTTTTGTTTTATTGTACAGTCTGCAGTCCCATTTGCAGCAAGTGTTTACTTTGTCATTTGTTATTTTTAAAAACTAACAATGTGCTGGGTTCTTTGGTTACGTGGCAATTTCACAGGGATCAAATCCTTTAGGAAAATACTTCTTTAATAGTCTTGATATGGGAACATTCTGCATCTTTACCTTGGATATGAATGTCCACTCCAAACTTCAGTGACCGGAGAAACCAGACTACAGAATTTGATAGACTCTCTTTTGGAGGATACTTCTTGACCTGCACTAATTATGAAGCCAAGTCTTCTTCTTCCAGAAGTATTTTTTGTAGAGAGTTAAAGAGTACTTGTGGAGAGGTGAGACCATTAATGAACAAAAGAATTCAAGATTTGGAGCCACAAGAATAAGAAGTATGGTTTGCTTGACATGATGGCAAAAGCAGAATTTATAGGGTTTTACATCTTTAAGGCCAAAGGAGAAGATGAACCTACAAAGGTGAAAAAAATGTTCATAACATCTTGGGGTAAAATGTGGAAAATAGAATCTCGTTGCCAGGAGGACCACAGATTTGTTCAGCACTGGAGGAGCATCTCTAGAAAAGAAGTTGAAGCCCTGTTAAAGCAAAATGACTCAGATGGACAACAGAACAGTCTAGAAAATAAAAAACATTACGTGCTTAAAATATTACCTTAATTTCTAAGATAATGCCCTTATTCAGCAGGTATCTATATTTAGCCCCTGTCTGGGGTTAAACTAGCAGTGGCTTATTTCCCAATGACCCAATTAGCTTAGCACTATAGTGGGATTGTGAGCTCTAGGGGATCAATTGGACTTGATGATCTCAAAAGTCTCTTCCAACCTCAACAGTTCTATGACTATGGCCCTTCCCCAGCAGAGAAGGTGAATTAGGAAGATAAAAGAATACTCATGTGTTGAAATGAAAATGTTTTTAGCGAAGCACCAAAAATAATACTAATGCCAATATAAAATACATGAAGTTACACTCAGCCCAGCAGATGTATGTTGTTCAGAATAAAGCACTGAATACACCTGTGAGCCCTGGCTGACTCAAAACTGCTGGTGGCCTGTAGTTTTGTCCCAGCAAACCCAGGACACTAGAGCAGAATTTAAACTCTTTCACTGATTTCTCTGCGTTTAGAATCCTCTTTTTCTCTTCAAGTTGGAACTAGATGATCCTTGAGGTCCCTTTCAACCTAACTATTCTATGATTCTATGCCACTGCAATTTAAAATGTTGATTTACAGAATGACCTGGCAGAAAATACTAACCTGTAGTGCATTTCCCAGTGGGCTGGGGCCTAGCTGTGCTTAAGTAAAAGGAAGTGCCAACCAGTCTGAAGGACTCAGTCTACTGCTTCACTTCTCTATGTATTTAATGTTTTCCTAATTTCCAATGCAGCTGTATTTGAGAATCCTAAATAAATGCTACATGTGTAATGCATTGTGCAACCTTTGAAGAAATCTCAACCAACCTGTGCTGGTTTGAGGCTAATTGGAATATTTTACTGAGAGAAATTAAATCCTTAGCTGTGAGAAGAAAGAAAAAAAAAATCCAATAGTAACCTCTATCACTCATTCTTCTCCTGAGAAGTGCAACTAGTCAAAATATACCTCAGACACTCACTGCTCACACACTTCTCACTTCTCAGTTGTTCTGTTCCTTCACTCTGGCAGTCTGTGGTTGCTTCTGCTTTAAATCTAATCTGACCTAACGCTTTATTTCCTGTAACCACTTGGTTGTCTTTTTGACATCTCACCT
>WBNM01026059.1:0-36391 GCA_013399055.1 Ramphastos sulfuratus | reverse complement strand
ACTCCTAAACCCACATCAACTGTGTTATGAGAAATTCCATCTTTAAAGAAGAAATGACATATAAATGAACATAATTTAATTGCTGTTTCCCCACACCTCTCCCATTTTTAAAAAAATGCAGGTACCTGGAAAGAAAACGCCTCCTATTTCCACGATTCTTCTTTGTGTCAGATCCTACCCTCTTAGAAATTCTGGGCCAGGCATCAGATTCTCACAATATAAACGCACATCTGCTGAATGTCTTTGACAACATAAAAACTGTAAAGTTCCATGAAAGGGTATGTACTGCCTACACCTGTATGTTACCTTCTTTTAATTTAACAATGTATGTTACTTATTTAATAAAAAAGCTATCTGGATGCATAGGGCATTCAATGTATTACCAAGCTCAACAGCTGTTTGATACTGTGTAAGCTTTCTTCATTTGAGAGTTAGAGTATGAAACTAATTTACGTAATAGGAGAACTCTATATAGAATAGGAAAACATAACAAAATTTTGCACCAGTACTTAATGTTTTATAAAAAAACCCCACTGTGTCTTCTGTGACCTAATACAGGCTAGCATCCCTTCAGATGAGTTTCTGGTTTGTTATGAGCATTTTTGTATCTTTAGATTTGGTTTGTACTTTTTCATTCATTTTTTGATGGTAAGAAGAAGTATATCTAACAACTCACCTGTTTCTTTAGTTATCCTTTCTGTCCCTCCAATCATACTGTTTGAAGAAGAATTTTCTTGCACCTTTTACAAGAAGGGATATAACAACAGTTGTTTTTTTCTTGTGTATGTAAACATTTTCTAAGACATTTTCTGCCTCCCCATGCTTTTGAAATTTGTTTGACCAACCATCTTCCTAAACTTTGGTGTTTCCATTATTTTTGATTATAAGGCTGTACATTTTGTTAGGATATTGGCCCACCAGTAATGGGGGAAGATTTCCTTTATTGTGACTGGAAAGTGAATGTTGTTATTAAAACTTAGGTGGAATTCAGGAGTTGTCAGTGTATTGGGGTTTATCTCCTTGTTCAGATGACAGTGTTTTGTTTAAAGCCTTTCTGCACGCCAAATTTAAAAAAAAAAATCATTGTTTAAATTTGGATTTAATTGTTTTTACATTTCACTTAACAAGGTGCTTTAATGTATTGCTAAAATAAGTTTAATGGAGTGATGGCAAAAAAATCACTGCTATGGTAAAGGTNTGCAACCCAGGACTCAGTTGGCTGTCTGGGCTGTCTATAAAAACAAAGTGTTCTTGCTTTGTTTTTATTAGATATATGATTGCATACTGTCAGTTAGTTCACGAGAAGGTGAGACTGTAAATCTGACGAGAGCAGTAATGGCTGAAGGTAATGTGGAAGTTTGGCTGAATTCTCTGTTGAAGGAATCCCAGCTGTCACTGCATCATGTTATTCGCCAGGCAGCTGCACACATCCAGGAAACTAGTTTCCAGCTGACTGAATTTCTTTCTACTTACCCAGCTCAGGTAACATCATTAAATCAGAGAAGAATTGTTCACAGATAAATAGCATGTTGAATATTATTATTTTTATTATTCTTACTATTAAATATTTTTTTTGTACAATCAAATTCCAGACAGTATTATAAATGCAAATTTGACATTTAAATTTATCTTAGTCACCAGAGGCTTTTAAGTTTTACTTTAGATATCTAAGCCCAAAAGAGGAAAAGTTACCTGTAAGCTACTGTTTAAAACTAATGCTACAGGCAGTAAATTAATGGAAAGGAGTTAACATTATTTGTTTACATGCTTAATACTTGACTACTGAAGTAGTAAAATTGTGTGTTTGTTTATATATTTGAGAGAAGACTATAAGTGTGTTGCTTAGTGTAGTGCTGAGGGGAAACTATTTTCTAAGTAGAGGTTTTTTCACTTGTGATCAAGAGTATTGTTGGAGAGGGAATAAAGAGTTTATGAATTATTGATAAAATATTTAAAATTGGATCATTAGTCACTGTTTTGGTATTAATTATATATACAAAATATGTTATATACAGTATTTATATATGCTGTAAATTACACTGAACAGTTGTATAAGCAGTGCATTGTAAGCAGTATTGACAGGGCTGAAGTGTGGACTCCACTATGTTTATGAATGGAGTTGGGACACAGAAAACATACATAAGTTGAACAACATGAAAGGTGCATGAAAAATAATTTTATATATTTATTTACATACTTTACCTGTGTCTGTGAATGTACAGTTTAAATGAAACAGAAAACATCATTATGAAGCATATACTTTTTTGCTTCCTAAGGTTGGGTTGTTGGGGATCCAAATGATTTGGACAAGAGACTCGGAAGAAGCTTTGACTAATGCGAGATATGATAAAAAAATTATGCGAAAGACAAACCAGTTTTTCCTGGATCTTCTAAACATGCTGATAGATATGACAACAAAAGATCTTACTCCAGTTGAGCGAGTTAAATATGAGACACTAATCACTATTCATGTGCATCAGAGAGATATTTTTGATGGTCTGGTAAGTATTGAAAAATTTATGATGAACTATGAGGTGATTTTTACATAATGTGAGAAGTCATGAAGAAAATATTACTATACCTATAACCTCTTGCCTCTTAGGTTAAACAATTGATTTTATGACTCTGATGATTAGATGACCTGGAGTATTACAAAAATGCTGATATTGCTTCAATCCATGTGTTAATTTTCCTCCAAGTAACTCAGTGTTTCTCTCTACCCCCAAACAGTAGCAGAATTTTATAATGCTTTGTGTTGGCCCACTAAAGTTAGGTGCTTCTGTTGCACAATCAGTTAGGGACTTATTTTCCATCATACATTGTGTCACAAATATTTGTCCTTTTCTCTGGACTACATTGCATGTTTAAAGAAGTAAATAAAACTATTACAGAATTATTGTTCAGGAAAAAGTTGGTTGATGCTGCTGTCCACTCTGTTCTAGTTTCAGTAACATATCTAATTATTACTTAGGAATTTATTTATTTACTTCACACCTTCTCATGCTGCCACATGATACTGAAATTAGGAAAATGAAAGCATTTACTGCCAAAAAGTGAAATTTAAAAGCCAGCATACTCTTACCTATAGGAAGCTCTGGATCTGACTTTGAAGTTAAGCTCAGAAAAGAATTACTGAGTTTTGATCTAGTGCTGATAGGTAGGCACTTACCTTGTCACTGCAATTGTTTCTAGTTATAATAAAGTAAAGTATAATTTTAGGTACAGCCACCAAGGCATCTTTTAAAATCCTGTTTTTTAATATTGAGTTGGCCGACTTCAAATTACTCCCAGGTCTACTAATTTCTGAACTAATCCCTGCACCATGACACTGTCTTGACATACCTTTTATCCAATTTTCGTGTGTTTTCATAGAATTCTCTTGACGTTTAAAACAATCAAGTATCACACTACGTGCTTCCTACTCATATGTAAAAATAAAATAGTAGAGACAAATAATGCTCAGGAAGCCAAGAATGCAAATGACATTCTAGTTAGTATTAGAAACACTCTGGCCAGCAGGATCAGATTGGTGATTGTCCCCCTGTACTCATCACTGGTGAGGCCACACCTTGAGTATTGTGTTCAGTTCTGGGATTCTCACTACAAGAAGGACTTTGAGGTGCTGGAGTGTGTTCAGAGAAGGGCAACGAGGCTGGTGAAGGGCTTAGAGCACATATCCTATAAGTAGTGGCTGAGGGAGCTGAGGTTGTTCAGTCTGGAGAAGAGGAGGCTGAGGAGAGACCTGACTGCTCTCTACAACTACCTGAAGAAAGGTTGGAGCAAGGAGGGGGTGTCCTGGTTTTGAGCCACAAGCTGCCCAGGGCAAAAGAACAAAAAGATATTTTACTCCCAAGGGAGTAAAATAAAATAAAAAAAATCACTTGCATGGACTTGGACGTTAAATATGAATGCTATTTAAAATACATACAGAAATGCAAAAGGTATTCAGGGAAAAAGATATACACAAATTAGACCTAGTTCTCCACCTGAGCCTACCAGGCCAAACCCTTCTAAAACCTCCCAAAATCGCCCCTCCACACTCAGCCTTAGCAGGCCCAGGAGCAGGCTGAACTGCACATCCCCCACCCCCCCCCGCCCCATGCCTCACTGCTAGGCCCAGTGGCGTGGCTGAGATTAGGTTGGCAGCCAAGGCCCAAGAAGGCTGCTCTCCCCCACAGACAGAGAGGTGACAGCTGCTGCACATGCTCAGAGTGGAGGGAGAGAGCAAGAGAATTGACTGTGAACGCCTCTTATATAGGGAGATACAGGAAAGGAGAATAGAATGAACAAGGATGATGTCCTGTGTCCTCCCCCAAGACTTTCTAGTCTCTCTGGAGGACTTTTCTCTAGTTACATCCATTAATGCTTGATTTCCCTTAACCTACAACACAGGGCCAGCTTCTTCTCCTTGGTGGAGGACTAGAGGGAAATGGATAAAAGCCACACCAGGGAAGGTTTAGGCTGGATGTTAGGAAATGCTTCTTCACTGAAACATTGGAATGATCTGCCCAGGTCAGTGGTGGAGTCACCATACCTGGAGGTGCTTAAGCAGCATGTGGACTTGGTGCTTGGGGACATAGTTTAGTGTTGACCCTACAGTGATGGGTCAGACATTGGAGAAGATGATCTTGAAGGTTTCATCTAACCAAGTATAATCAGTGTTTCTCTGAAAAGAAATGGTTTTAATTTGGTTTAAATGTTTTTTCTTTTAAAAAGAAAAGTTTTAATGTTAACTGAACTTAATGACTTTTGTTTGAGGGTTATGGACTGTTCATTTGTATTTTGAATATTGAAGCACTTGTCTAAAGCCTGAAGTTCCTTTGCTGCCTTAGGGGTTTCAGTGATAGTGATAACACAACAGTGATTTTCGTGTTAAAAAAATCAAAGTAGGATCTCCTCTATTTTTATGTACTAGCTGGTTTTTGTGCCTTTTAGTGGCAGTGCTTCTTTTGCTGTACTACTTTGATTAGATAATATAAATGTAAAAGTAATTGTTAACTGTGAGTATCACAGTCTTTTCCCCCTCTTTTTTCCAGTGTTGCATGCATATCAAGAGCCCTACAGACTTTGAGTGGCTGAAACAGTGTCGATTTTATTTTAATGAAGACTCTGATAAAATGATGATTAAGATCACTGATGTGGGTTTCACATACCAGAATGAATTCTTGGGCTGTACTGACAGGCTTGTCATAACACCTCTTACAGACAGGTGAAAAAAAAATTAATATTCCTTTATTCTTTGATGCTCAATCTAGGGTTTTACTAGAGCAATTTAGTCATTCCAATTGGATGCAAGATCTCTGCAGAGTTTACCCTTCATGATCTTATCCAAGTCAATGATTTTACATGGAATACATTCATATTTTTGTTTCTGTGCCTTACAGTATTAGTAACATCCAATTTAATTTCTGTCGCATACTTGCATGGTCCTTACATGTATGATGTATGGGACTGATAAACCTAATGATCAGGTACATCCAACAGATAATAAACTATGTAGAGCAAGATATAGGACAAAAATAAGTTTATAGCAAGCTAATGAAACAACTAAGGAATAACAGACAGGAAAAACTATTTTATTCAGCTGCAATAGATGAGAGATCTCTGATCAGTACAGGTTGGATGCTGATCTGTTGGAGAGCAGCTCTGAGGAAAAGCACCTAGAAGTCCTGGTAGACAACTGGATGACCATGAGCTGGTAGTGTGCTTTCATGGCCAAGAAAGCAAATGGTATTCTGCAATCCATTAAGAAGACTGTGGCCAGTAGGTTGAGGAAGGGTCTCCTCCCTCTCTGTTCCGCACTGTTGAGGTCTCACCTGGAGTACAGTGTCCAGTTCTGGGTGCCCCAGCTCAAGAACTACTGGAGTCAGTTCAGCACAAGGCCATTAAGATCGTTAGGGGAATGGAACATCTGTCATGTGAGGGAAAACTGAGGGGCTGTTTAGCTTGGAAAAGAGAAGACTGAGGGAGGATTTCATTAATGCTTGGAAATATCTAAGTGGTGAGTATCAGGAAGGTGGAACACACTCTTCTCAGTGGTCCTCAGTGACAGGAGAAGAGGTAATGGGCATAAACTTGAACATAGGAAGTTCCATCTAAATGTGAGAGGGACTTTCTTTGAGGGTGGCAGACCACTGTAAACAGGCTGCCCAGAGAGCTGGTGGAATCTGTCTCTGGAGACTTTTAAGGCCCATCTGGATGTTTTCCTATGTGATCTGCTTAAGGTGATCCTGTTTGTGGCAGGGGGTTGGACTCGATGATCTTCAGAGGTCCCTTCCATCCCGTGCCATTCTGCAATTCTGTGACCTAGAGTGACGTTTAAAGAATTACAGTCCCTAATTGAAGTAACAGAATGAATGCCTTATAAGCTATCATGCATAAAATAAAGCCATTGGGTGGTTTTGTTGTTGTTTTTTTCGTTTATGTGGGGGGTTTTGTGTGTGGTTTTTGTTTGGTTTTTAGTACCTATTCCACACAACAGCTTTTCTTTAGATACAAATGTTAGCTGGTGTTTTACTGTATTACACATAGAAGATTAATTTAGGAAAATGAAATAAGCTGTACTAGCAAAATTTAAAGGTGGAGGAGAAAGGAAATTTTAGGTGTCTTTCATTGCTGTACTCCACATTATAATGTAGTGCTGAACTACTTTAGTTAAAGTAATTCATGAACTAAGCTAACCAAACTAGATTAGGCAGCATCTTTGTATCTGATTTCTTCTCTGCTCATGATCTTTCAGGTTGTTGATTATTGAGGATTGTCTACTCTACTTTTAGGAGATGAACCTTTAATGTTACCTGTGTCTGAGGTTTTCTTCTTAGTGATTCAAATAGTAATTAGAGACATGTCATTTCATCAGTTCTCTGGTCTCCTTAAATCAGACTTCCCCTCATAATACACTTTGTGAGTTCCTCTGGCACCATACAGAAAACTACGGACTGCAGCCCATTAAGGATGAAAACCTGTTACCTTTTAGATGTTACATCACTTTGGCTCAAGCTTTAGGCATGAACCTTGGTGGAGCACCTGTGGGACCTGCAGGAACTGGGAAAACTGAAACCATCAAAGACATGGGACGGTGCCTTGGAAAATATGTAGTGGTCTTCAATTGTTCAGACCAGATGGATTTTCGAGGACTTGGGAGGATTTTCAAAGGTAACAATGGCTAGAAGTGTCAACTGTGTCCTGAGCACAGTATAACTAAGTTATCAAAAGAAGTGACTGTCCCACTATATTCAGCATTGGAGTGGCCTCATGTCAAATAATGTGTGCAGTTTAGAGGTCAGTAATGTAAGAAGCGTGTAAAAATATTTAAATGTGTCCAAAGAAGAGCAACAAAGATGGTGAAAGAACTCAAGGGCTGAGCATACTAGGTCTGTTCAGATGAGAGAAAAGGAGACTGAGGGGTGCCCTCATTGCCACAACTCATCACAGAGTTGTGCCAATGAGGCACAGCTTCTTTATGAGAAAGAGTGGAGAGGGAGGTGCTGATCTCTCTGGTATCTGGTGATAGGACATGAGGCAATAGCTTAAAGCTGTGTCAGGTGATGTTCGAATTTGACATTAGGAAAATATTCTTCACTGAAAGAATAGTCAAGCTCTGGAACAAGCTCCCCAAGACAGCTGTCAGGGCCCTAAGCCCTGCTTGGACAACACTTAGATGTATAGTTTAACTTTTAGGTAGCCCTGTGTGGAGTCAGGAGCTGGATGATGATCGTAAGTCCTTTACAATTCAGGATATTCTGTGATTACATGGTTCTATGGACTGCGTGAAAATTATAAATGCTAAAACATCTTTATTAAACAAAGTCAACACATAATCAACAGGTGGTTTTCAGCATTTTAATTAATGAAAGTAATTAATATCTTGTTACGAATATAAAATACATTTGCAACACTGTGACCAAGAAATAGGAATGTCTGAAAATCTAAGACAGTTTATGAAAGAACAGAAAAAGGCACTTAAAATAATCAAGGGAGACTGTCAGAACAAGGAAAAAAAGCTGTGAAATTTATTGGTGGACTGATGGAATGTGTTGATACTGATTTAAAGATTTTGCCTTCTTCAGATGTTGTTCTTATCAATTGAATAGTGCTACGTATTTTAAAAACAATTGACACAGCTCACTGAAGTTAGAAAGTTAGATGGAGGTAACTTTTTTTTTTGACACCTGAAACTGATTCTTGTCAGTCATGGCAGATGTCAAATTAGAGATCAAGTGGAGGCCCCTAACTTTGACAGTGTTGCAAGTGACTCTTTTGATGACATTTTTTAGTTTTATTTTCACCAAAAAATATCTGAGGGAAAATGCAATTTCAGCAGAATCTGACCTAACTTTTTTCTATGTGAAAGCAAGTTTATTGGTCATTTTAATCAGCACAGTGAGCTATCAACAATTCATAATATTGCAGATATGTTTTTTGGGGAGACAGGGAGGAATACATTCAAGTTACTGAGAGAAGGATCAGAAATCAGAATCTGTAGTACTGTAATCAAGCTTGAGGACTTTTGGAACTGTGTGAATTCTTGCTTGAAAAAGAAATAAACTCTTCCCCTTATGCCTTTCTCAACTCTTAAATATTAACATATTTTTCCTGAGGCAGATTAACCTGAATTTGTCTTACAAATTGCACCAAAAAGAGGTGAACAATATTATGGTCGGAGGCTTAGTTTCATTTCTCTTTGAAGGTCTTGCTCAGTCTGGCTCCTGGGGGTGCTTTGATGAATTCAATCGTATTGATTTACCAGTACTATCAGTAGCTGCACAGCAAATTGCAATTGTGTTGACATGTAAGAAGGAACATAAAAAAAGCTTTGTTTTTACTGATGGAGATAACGTGGAAATGAATCCAGAATTTGGCATCTTTCTTACTATGGTAGGTATTCAGCAGGTTTCTAATACGCTGGTGTTGATTGTACAATTGCTTCTAACCTGGTATATTAAATGTACTTACTCTTATGTCACTCAGCTAGTAGAACTCACTGACAGTTTGAGAACATTTAGCATTACTACAAAGGCAGTTTACAGGTTTATGTCATGGGTTGAGTTGAATCTGCTGCTGATATTCAAACTCATGCTGTTGTCATGCAGGCTTCAAAATGAAAATGCTGGCTGGAGTAAAGTGTTAGGTGCTTGAAGTTCAGATTGTAACATGAGAGGCTTCCTGTTCTGGTGGCTGGTTTTGGTTTCTGGGTTTGGGTGTGTTGGTCTCTTCTGTTGGGGTTGGCACAGGGCAGGAGGGGTGGGGAAGTATAGGTTACTGTCTTTCTGCTTCTGCATTTGGCAGCACTTTTTCTGCAAGTAGGCTAAGGTAATTGTGCTTTGTATCATCTAATTTTTCTCATTAAAGCTCTTTAAGTGTTGCACTCTCAACCCGTTGTGGATTTTTTTGTTTATTTTGGTGTTTGGTGGTTGTTTTGTTTGTTCATTTTTTGTGTATGTGTGTTACTTTCTCCCACTTCTCTGTTGGAGGAAAGTAGGCTGTTAACTCATTACAGGTTTGTTTCAGTAACATCAAGCACCTACAATTAACAGCCAGCACTGTAACTACAAGTTGTTATTTCAATGTCAGATTACTTCTGCTTGTTACATTCTGCTTCTTGAAGTATGCTTTTTGCTACAAGTACAGAAAAACGACCTTTGAGATACAGGTAGAAGTAGCTAGTAAAACCAAGACGTGTAAGACAAATACAGATTTGAAGTATTTACATGGAACATTTTTCATACCTCACAGATGTAAGGGAGGCTAAAATGCTTTAGAGATATGGTGGTAAATCTGCATGTCAGTTCATTTCCCCATGTGATTTAAAGCCAAAAAGCTACATTGCACATTGATGATTCTTCCATTTGTGCAAGGTGCAGTCATGTTCAAAACCTGTCCTTCTCTTCAGAATCCAGGGTATGCTGGACGACAAGAACTTCCTGAAAACTTGAAGATCAACTTCCGTTCAGTGGCTATGATGGTTCCTGATCGTCAAATTATAATTCGTGTCAAACTGGCTAGTTGTGGTTTCATTGCCAATGTAGTACTGGCAAGGAAGTTCTTTACACTGTACAAGCTGTGTGAAGAACAACTGTCAAAGCAGGTGATTATTTTTAGATGAGGAAAAATTATTGTAAGGAAAAACTGTAAATGATGTCACAAATTATTAGCGTCTTTGTGAAGAAAATAGGAAAGTTCATGTTCACTGAGCTAAATGACACTCGCAGTTTAGTAGTGCAGCCCTAGAGGATTAGGGCAAATTATCTACGAGTAATCTGTGTAAGAATGAGACTGTCATTGAAAACACTGTTTTAATGAATGGTGATAATGGAGACAAATAAAGGACTTATATATAGGCTGGCTTTTTGGTCTGTGATGTCTGTGCTTCTAAAGATGGTTTTCAAATAAAATCAGCTTCTAATGTCTTTATAGATATGAAAATAATAGATTATTTCTTAAAAGTCCTTAAGAACCTTATCTGGGTTCAAAGACTTGAGATTACATTTCCTTTTCTGCCACAGCTTACAGTTTAGTAGGTGGTAGCAGAGGTGAAGGATCAAGTCTTCCATTGTCACACAGCCAAAGATTAGTTGTGGATGTTGGGAGGCATTTGTGCTACATATACCACTTCTCATACAAATCTGTATCTTAAATGACAAATAAGAATGGTTTCATTCCTATTATCGCTTATCTCCTAGGTGCATTATGATTTTGGCTTGCGGAATATATTGTCAGTGCTACGTACACTAGGAGCAGCAAAAAGAGCAAATCCCACAGATACTGAATCTACTATTGTCATGCGTGTGCTGAGAGACATGAACCTGTCTAAACTAGTAAGTTTTGAGGGCCTGGTAAATTAATTAAACTGCACTTTGCAGCTATGTGAATGTTTGACATGCAATTTAAATCTACTGTGGCGATCACTGGAAGATTGGATGTGGCCTTTACACTGAAGTTATCTTGGAAATGTTCTATTACCTTGGGTACTCCCAGGAGAGAGTTAATTTTCTTCATAGTGTGGGGCTCGGGAGGGTGTGATCAAGGGGTGCTGTGTGATGCTTGGCTGGCTACCTTGATTAAGTCACAGCATCTTGAATTGTTTAGAAATTCTTGTTTTGCATATTTCCCCTATAGAAATAAGTGACTAAATAGAAGTCTATGTAGTAATCTCTTTAGAACCTTTGACGTAAAGCATTTAGTCACTCTTGAAACAATCTGTTATTCATACTTTTGAGTAGCATCTCATCTGAAATAGCTAATACCTCTTCTGTTGCTTTGATACTTAATCTCCTTTATTGTGTTTTTTTACACCTTAGACAAATAATTTACTATTTGTATAAATGTAATTGCTATAATCTACTTTAATAAATCCAGTCTGTATGCCAGTGGTTTATTTTCAGTAACTCTCGATTATTGGAAGCATCATATTCTGCTGTGTCCTGCTAAAGTGTTTAGTACCTAGATGGTTACTATTGGTGGTTCCTTACGTTTTCAAGCACTTCTTTAGCTCTACAAGCATCATGGATGTAAAGGAATGGGATTTATTCAAATTAATGTTGTTTAATAATCACATTTATTAATTTGATATTAATATTTGATGAAAATTATTAATCTTGTTAGAGAACTTATTTTTATAGACTCAATTGCACAGTTGTGGAAAAATATTACTCACAAGGGAAACAGGCAATCTAGAACCCTTAAGACATAAGTAGCAAAAATCCCAAACTGTTTTGGAGAGGATCTCCCTCTTACAGAGAGGCTTTTGAATATTTACTCACAAAAATAGTTTCTCCAGACTTTCTGGAGCTGAATTATAGTTTCTGGACAGTACCCAAACACTTGAAGGAGTCCTGTTGGTGTCTGTTAGCTGTTGAAGGCTTTAGGAGTTTCCCCAGGCTCTGGATTCTTCTGGGTGAACCTGTGTCCTTTTCCAGGGCTCCTGGCTTCTTGAACTCCAGACTTGGCATGATGGCTTGCAAATGTGCGGATGGGCACAATGTACTGCTGCTGGCTAAGCAAGCCTATCACGTGAAGGCACTTAATGCCTATCCCTGGTAAACTGAGGCACGGCAGTTTCAGGTATACAAGCCCAAAACATCAGGGCTTGTTATTACACAGCAATGATGGTTTGAAGCTTAGTGGGGCACAAACAAGGCAAGGCAAAAGCATTGCAGAGCAAGGCAGAATGGCAAAGCACATTGTTTTTTACCTTGCTCCCATATTTATCACTTGCCTGAGTCTATAACCCCTTTGGCCACCCAATGAGAATGGCAGTTTGCCAAACTTAACCATATTAGGTAAAGTCAAGGTTTGCTTTTACCGTTATTAGTGGAAGAATACAGGCCTGCATAAACATGTGTGAGTACTTGTTTACCACTATGAAAGAGAGTTGATGGCAGCAGGCCTTTGTCTTCCTTCCTGCCCTGCTTCCCCCATCAGCAGAAGGGAGGGGGAGCAGGGGACATATCTGGACAAGCCAGAATATGTTTTAGGCCTATATTTACCTTCCATGACAACGGATTGTTTTTTTAAGATGCTAGAATAAATAAAATCAGTTTTAATCTGTGGGGGTTTTATTTTCCTGATTTTTCACCAGATTGATGAAGATGAACCCTTATTCTTGAGTCTGATTGAAGATCTGTTTCCAAGTATCCAGCTTGATAAAGTAGGCTATCCTGAACTGGAAGCTGCCATTGAGAAACAGGTAAACTTTCTCTTGATCTTTGCTGCTTTGGCATAACTTGAGTGATATGACATCTAAGGAAAGTATTGGTGTTTAATCTACCCAGCTGGTAATATTGTGAATTTATAAAACTAGTTCACTTTCTGTAATTTATACAGTTATCTTTAAAACACCCAGAAACTAAGCTTTTGTTAGGAGAAACTATAAAAAACTTGGCTATCATGTTTAAAATTGTCATTTCCTAATAAGTTAAAGACATCCTAATAATATGGTCTTCGTAGCTCCATTACCAGTGATCTCTGAAGCCAGATACAGAAAGTGTCAACCCTTTTAACAAAAAAATATTAACATTTGCCTATAAGTCAGGTATAGTGTCAGTGCATACCAATGCAGTGTTGGAAGCTTCATGCTGGTAGCTATATACCTGTTGCCTGTTAAATAAAGTGGTTTGGCACTTGACTTCATTTTGAGTCTTAGTTCTGTTCCTGAGAATGTTAAGCTAGTCACAATGAAAGATCCAATTAGACATCACTCGGAAGTTAAGCTTAGCCACTCTCAGCCCCTCTGATATCTGAGAATAAACTGGAAAGCAAGGGGGTTTAACCTCTGCCAAATTATCCACCATTGGATTGTGCCACTTGCTCAGATGGCCCTGTTGGGCTGGGAAGAGATTTGAGGGGGAAAAAAAAAGAAGAAAAACTCAGGGGTCTAGATTGAGACGGTTTAATGAATTCAGAACATGAAAGAAAAAGAATCCCAAAACTGCAAGTGATGCAAAATCATTTGCTTGCAACACCAGACTGCAATGGCTACTTCGGAGAAACTTCCCTTCAGATTTATTGCAGAGTATGACATTATCACTGCAGTGGGATTGGACTCGATGACCTTTAAAGTGTTCCTACCCAAACTACTCTGTGATTCTGCAATTCTGTGATATGGTGTATCCCCTTGATCACTTGGAGTCAGAAGTCTCAGCTGTGTTCCTTCCTGATCTCTTGCTCAGCAGCAGCCTACTCACTGACAGGGTTGTGAACAATAGAGAAAGGCTTGATGCTGTGCAAGTATGCTTCAGCAACAGCCAAAATATTGGTGTGTTATCAGTGCTTTTTTGATGGCAAATCTGATACATGGCACTGTATGGGCTACATTCCAACTAGACCCACTATGTATCTGTCAACAGAGCATCTTTTGAGAATATAGCATTTCCCTGTGAACATATTTCTTTTTTAAAAGGAAATATCTAGTCTACAAGACTATTAGATAATCCATGAATGTTAGAAATTCTTAAAGGTTAAGTTTCCACTGATGGCATTGGATTAGAGCAAAAGAACAGGTAACATAACCATCTTTTTTTCATATGATGAAAGAAATCAGTTTAAATACATTGTCAGTGCATCATTAGATTTTGGATATAGTGCTGTATATATCTGGAAACAAGTCAGTAGGCTATATTCTATGCTGGAAAGGATGACAGCAGCAGCTTGACTAATGTGGTGCCAACTGCAAGAACTGTTAAGATGTACATGATAACAGTATTTTATAGTGTATCCATGAAAATGGTGCTTCTGATGTCTTTGTTGTGCTTTGTAAGCTCCGTTGTTTCAACAGTGATGTTATTCATGGCGATGAGGAGTTGGTGGCAGCATATATTTCATAGTTGCTGTTGATGAATTAATCTTGTGCTGCTTTCTGTTCTTGGCTTCCTTGCAGACTAAGATAGATAAGTTGAACTGACACGAGCTTTGATATACAAGTGGTAGTGCTAGTTCCATGATTGTAATGACATGACAATAACTGTAAAGCTGACGTTTGTCTTAACAGTAAAAAGTTAGTTCTCTTTTTACTGGGAATTTTTGTAGAACATAATTTAAACCCAGAAATTATACTTGAAGTAAAATATAATTGTAATTTTGGGATATATAATGTGTCAACTGTTTATAATGTCTTATCTCACTTGGGATACTATAAGGGAGATGAATTGTCATGATCCCCTGAAAGAGGTTGTCCCTGCATGGCAGGGTCACAGAGGCGGTGTATTTTGTTTATGTATTATGGTGTGGATAAAGGTGCTGTTTTGCAGGCATTGTTTTGTTGATGTATCACAGTATCACAGTATCACCAAGGTTGGAAGAGACCTCAAAGATCATCAAGTCCAACTCATTACCACAGACCTCGAGACTAGACCATGGCACCAAGTGCCATGTCCAAACCCGCCTTGAACACCTCCAGGGACGGTGACTCCACCACCTCCCTGGGCAGCCATTCCAGTAGTGAATGACTCTCTCGGTGAAGAACTTTCTCCTCACCTCGAGCCTAGACTTCCCCTGGCTCAGCTTGAGACTGTGACCTCTTGTTCTGGTGCTGGCATGGATAAAAGTGCTGTTGTGCAGGCATTATTTTCCTGCAAGCTACTTAAAGGCAGAACTAGGTTATCTCTGTCATGCAGAGGAAAGGAAAAGCAAGTAGGAGAAGGAAAAGATAGGGGGAGAAAGAGAGAGTAAGATAGAAAATAAGATATTACCACCCTTGGATCCAGCAACGTCTCACAGGGTCAGTCCAGATCTGAAGTTCTTCAGTACTGGGTGCACACCAGATCAAAAAAATCACTGTCCCTTTATACCCTTAGGATATGGATGTGTGATGGGTTGAAATTACCCCTAAACTGAAATCACCAGACTAGCTCAGAAGATTTGGAAGCAAAATGAACCTATTATTTACTAGCAAGATAAAATCTAAAAGCATGAAATACAATGTATATGTACAAAATATATTTACATATATTTACAATTCAGAAATATAACAAAAAAACCCCAAACCTTGAATTGTTCCCCTGCCCCTCTGGACAAGGGAACAAGGGAATAGCTCTCCTCCCAGACATAAATCAGGCCCAGCTGCTGCTATCTACTTAGCCATAAACAGGAGTCTCAGCCAAGGTCAGTGAAGCCATGCAAAATCATCAGCCAGCACAGCAAAGAAAAGAGGGAAGAAACAATAGTTTGTGCAGCAAATTATATACTAAGCCAACAAGCAAATGGAATGATACGCACTTACCTATTATTTTTCTTTTGCATCCAATACCCTGTTTCATTTACCTTTTATTCAAATATGTCCAGAAAGTTCCTATTTCTTGATTATAATTTAAATCTGGGCTAAAGTGTTAGCTCTAAACCACTACAGAATGGCATCTCCAGTTTACATAGGAAGCTCTTTCCAGTGTGATGTCGACTGTAGACCTCTCCTTGGTGCAGGTAATATATTTGCTAAAGCGCTGCAACTCAGGGAAAAGAGACAGTCTCACCTGCAGGGAGACAGGCTATTATCACCACACAAGGTTTGAGACAGTAAGAGTTGGACTCTTGTACGTATACAGGTGTTTTTTATATACGCAAAGTCTTTACAAAGAACGTAGTCTTCTGATGAAAATATGTTTTGGGTTTTTTTAAAGCGTCAAAGTATCTTGTGCCCTAAACCAGTAGTAATTTGTTTTTCCTCCACTATAGGTGGAGGAAGCTGGACTTGTTTGTCATCCTCCTTGGAAACTGAAAGTTATCCAACTTTTTGAAACTCAGAGAGTAAGGCATGGATTGATGACACTAGGACCTAGTGGTGCGGGAAAAACTGTTTGCATCCACACTTTAATGAAAGCCATGACAGGTATATGAGTATTTACATTGTAAGCTGATATTAAACTGTTACTTTGTAAACTTTAAACCATGTTTTTTCTTCACAGAAAGCCTGAATTACTTCACAGAGACTATATTACTGGAAGAATCAGTTTGTGTGCTGTGTTATTAATTATTGTAGTAATACTTTTTAAAAGCTTATAAACATCTGGCATTCAAAGTCATGTAGAAGAGAAGGCTTCCAGGAGACCTTAGAGTAGCCTTCCAGTATCTGAAGGGGGCCTACAGGAAGGCTGGGGAGGGATTATTTACAAGGTCTTGCAATGACAGGATAAGGGGCAATGGGTTTAAACTGGCATAGGGGAGATTTAGACTGGATGTTAGGAGGAAGTTCTTTCCATTGAGGGTGGTAAGGCACTGGCACAGGTTGTCCAGGGAGGTTGTGGCTGCTCCCTCCCTGGAGGGGTTCAAGGCCAGGTTGGACGAGGCCTTGAGTAACCTGTTCTAGGGGGAGGTGTCCCTGCCTATGGCAGGGGGGTGGAGCTAGATGATCCTTGAGGTCCCTTCCAACCTTCCCATTCTATGATTCTATGATTCTATATCCTATTTTCCATATTACAAGACTTATATCAGAAGTTCTTCTTCTGGAAATATTGAGAAGAAAGTGTACTGTCTGGTTAAACAGCTTGGAGAAGTGATTACAGCATCTCCCAGATTTGGCAGAAGTAATGCTGAAATCTTCACTAATCATAAGTAGTTATTTTTTAACACAATTCTTAAGACAGGGTCTCTATGTGCAGTATAGAACAACTACTTCTATCACTTGTTTCTGCTAAGAGATAGTTCCTGGTTTGAGCAGTGACAAGATCTTCAAGGGTATTCATTTTGTATTCTGGATGATGGTCAAGGAGTGTGTTTTTTGTCATCTGTACTTCTAAGAAAAAATACTAGTGACAGAACTTCTATTTGATCTTATTAAACTAAAAAATTGTAGCTAGAGGAGAAAAAAAACATCTCTTTTGAGGTAATTCATGTTACTCCATTTCACAGATTTCAGTAGGCTGCTTATAAAATTTTCCAGAACACTCTCTGTAGAAATGGTTCAGCCAGTACCTTAGTGTGATTAAGAAATGCTGTAAACTCTACATTGCAATGTTAATGACTGTTCCATTTAGGGGAAAAGGTAGAAAAAACAAATGTTTGTATTATACTATTTCCTGTTATTGCATAGCACTGAGATGTAAACTACTACCAAGAGAAAGTTGCTGCTATAGATTTTTCAAGCTGATCTTCTGGCATAACCTCATGAAATATAAAACTACATGATCTGCTGTATTTCTATCTTACGTATTAGTGAACTCTGATTATAATTAAAATTTTAAGATAAGCCATTTTTGGGGCTCTTTCTTCCAACATATTATTACTGATTGTCCCAGGTTGGGAACTATAGGGTTAAAACAGTCTTCTAGGGACTTGAAGATTTTGTTATTCAATCCCACAATTCTGCTATCTCTTCATAAGCTCAGGGCAAGGCCAGCTTGTTCTCCTTTCCTCCCCCTCCAGCCTTGCGTCAGGCAGGAGCTGCGTTATCGGGACAAACATGTAAGGATAGGCCTGGTTGGGGCCTCCAGAGGCTGTGCTTAGGCCTCTTGGATGGCGGAGGCATGGTGGGGGGGAGAATTGGAGCACTGGGGATGATAGATTTAGTTTTGGGTTGGGGAAAATTATGGGGATATGCTTATGGATTCTGTATCTGCTTTGTGATCTTTATCTGTAACTCTCTTTCCAAATACAATTCTGGTTTTTTTCTCCAATTCGTTTGAGAGCTTCACTCTGTCGGCTCTTTAAACCCACGACACTGATATGTGATGAAGTTTTAATATTGGTGTCATGTCCAGATAAAAGACCACAGTGTTTTCTTGTCTTAGATCCCAGGACTATTTGGAACTATAGCTGGAATAGCCGGAACTATTTGGCAAAATTAACTTTTGCCTCCACTTTTCGGTGTCTTGATAAGGACTTGCTCTGACACAGTTTAGAAAGTTGAATGGCTTCATTGTTTAAAAGTGACAGATACAACAGATTCAGGATTGATGGTGATAAACGCGCTGACTGCAAGGTTAATAAATCCTGGGTAACATCCAACACAGTTGGAGACACACACCTTTGCTGTAGCTCTCATATAATAGAAACATTAGCAAAGATGGTTTTCGGATTAATAAATCCTGGGTAACATCAAACACCATTGCAGATGCAAACCTTATTAGTAGCTTGTGCTGGTTTGAGGCTAACTGGAATACTTTAATAGAGAAAACTATATTACAGGCTGTGAAAGGAAAACAATGGTGATGTCTTCTTCACTCATAGGCTTGCTGAGATGGATAAGAATAAGAACTCAAAACATAAATAACACAGTCTGTCGGGCACAGCGTCTCAGGTGGTGTAGCAGCTTCTGGCTTTCCTCCTCTCTGCTGAGTAACCTCACTAACCACTTTCCTTCTAACTCCCCCTGGCTGATCCTCCAAATTCACCTTGCGCATAAGGCAAACCTTGGGGTAAGGTATAGGGGTGAGGAGAAGGTGGAAGGGTGGTTGGGAGCCCCTCCTGGGGTCTCTGATTTCTGGGAGGGGCGTTGTGTATCTGTATTACCTTTAACTTGTATATTTCTGTAAATATTCCTGTATATAGTGTATATATCTGCTTGTATATTGTGCTAAGCTGTAAATAGAGCTTCATCTCTTAACTTCCAGCCGGCTGAGTTCTAGTCTGGGTGATTTTACAAAGTGTGGGGGGGTCCGGGAACTCCCAAACCATCACAGTAGCTCTAGCAGTAATGCAGCAAAAGTTCAGCCGTATATTGAAGGTGCAGTTCTCACCAAGAAAGGTGTCCCTGCCTTGGGTGGAGGAAAAGGAGCACAGCCCATTGACTATCGTCATCTCTGTCTTCTCCCCTGGTCTCAGCTCCTGCTGCAGGTGATGTTTGTGCTGGCCCATGCTGCACTTCCCCTTTGCTAACCTTGGTACCAATGTCAGCAGCAAGTGTGCTTGCTGATGCCAGAGGCAGCGCACCCTGAGATGTCCGTCTCGTGAGTTTTATACCCCAGCCCATGCTGTCCCTGGGAGGAATGTTGAATGACACAGTTATATATGTTTATCATGTACTTGGGTTTCCTCATTAGCATACTGAGGGATGTCAACTTTAATATTAAAATTATAGTTAATTATTCTTTGTTCCGGCACCCTGGCCCTCAAAAGCTGCTTTGAACTTTTAGCCAAAATAGGGCAATCTTTTCTTTATAAGACTCCCTCATTTAGTTCTTTGGCAGGCCAGCTTTGTGGATCTTCATTTAGCACAAACAACCTGCTGATTGTAAATGACCTTGGTCTTGAAGTGAGATAAATCAACTAGCCTTCCTGTCCCATGGCCACCTAGACAGTTTCACGACAGCTGGATTTTCTAAATAGGTCTGACAAAGGAGTTTTAAAGGTATTATTAATGAGGAAAATAAAAAGGTTGTGTGATTCCATCCATTGTAACAATATTGTATAGTTTACCTATTCCAAGATGTATGCAAGTGCAAATCTGGAGAAACCAAAAAACAGTCATGTGGAGCATCTATTTGGTATTTAGCAAATGAATTTTTAAAAAGTGCATTCAGTGTTTTAAAACTCCATTTTTTGATAAGCCTTCAAAATACTAAGCCAAGCCTTGGGTAAGTCTAATCTAGCTGCTCTTCCATTCCTAATGAATCTATGAAATACAAATTGTACTTTCAAAAGTTGCAGAAGTTTTTTTTTTTGTTGGTTGCAATTAACAAATACTGATGTATATTAAGAGAGAAGTTTTCCAGGTAAACATACCACTTCTTGTAATTGTGAATGCATATTAAAACATACCTATGGCTGTAATAATTTAGAATTTGTCAAAACTGCCTGACTATTGAAATGAAGTACAAAACCTAACATTATTTGCCTTCATAGATTGTGGACAGCCCCATCGTGAAATGAGAATGAATCCTAAAGCTATTACGGCTTCGCAAATGTTTGGTCATCTTGATGTGGCAACAAATGATTGGACAGATGGAATATTTTCAGCACTCTGGAGAAAAACTTTAAGAACCAAAAAAGGTAGAATGAATAACAATTCCCTCCAAAAGAAAACAAGCTGCAGGACATCTCTCTAAAGCAGATTAACAGACCTTTTTTTTTTTTTTTAATAAATTACTTACATGGAAGCATTGGGATATTGCTGCAAGAGCAGTATCTACTGTATAGTCTGTTCTAAATGCTTTGTGTTCTAACTACATAGCATGGCAATTACTGTTTCACTGAATTTGCTGATCTCATTCAAATGATAGGCCCTTGTATGGAAGAGGAGTGGATGATAAAAGTCAGTTCTACCAACACTGGTATACTCTAAAATATTTCATTGCTGTCAGGATTTCTGCCTGTTCTCCAGCAGCTGTACTAGTAGAGTTTGAGTCTCCTTTGTGTCATACCTGCTAGCCAAGCACATACCATAGTCCATCTCAAATGCCAGTAGATAATTCTATTTAGGTGATCTGTTTCTGCTTAAATTAATGGTAGCATATACTCTTAGACTGCTATATTAACTAAAAGAGTGATTTGATGCTAGAAGGATTCTTCCTGGTCTTATGTGAATAAGTGCCCTTTTCATTATGCATAAAGACTAAAGGAAACAAAAGAGAAAATCCAAATGTTGCACTGTCAGTTTTCAAATATTCTTAGTTTTTAAGGATATACATACTTTTAAAATAGAAAGTACTTTTGGATTTAGTTTTGTTGGGTTTGTTTCAAGGCTAGAAATGCAGCACCCTTGAAAATGTAGCATAGAATTAACTGTTGGGTTTTACATTTTTCCCCTCAACATAAAATATAAATTACCATACTTGCACGACTTACATTCACTGTTGCAACAGTTCAGTAGTGTCTCTTTATAACATGAAATCCAGGCTATCCTACTATATGATTTGATGCATTGCTAGCTATGATCCAAGAAGGCTTCAGGTGAGAAAGTTACCTCTGAGGAAAGTAGTTTTAGACAGTTTTCATAGCTCAGCCTACTTTTCTCCAGAATAAACAGTCCTAATTCCCTCAGCTGCTCCTCTTGTTCTCCAGGTCCTTCACCAGCTTTCTCCCAGAACTCAAATGTCTTTCTAGTAGTGAGGACCTGAAACCTGAACATAGTATTTGGGGCACAGCCTCACCAGTGCCAGGAACAGGGGCATGATCACTTCCTCGCTCCTGATGGCCATGTTATTATGTCAACAGGCCAGGATGCTGTTGGCCTTTTTGACCACCTGAGCATACTGCTGGCTCATGTTCAGATGGCTGTCCACCAGCACCCACAGTTTCCTCTCTGATGGGCAGCTTTCCAGCCACTCAGCGCCAAGCCTGTAGCACTTCATGGGGTTGTTGTGACCCAGGTGCAGGACCCAGCACTTGAACTTGTTAAATTTCATACTAGTTACCTTGGCCCATTGATTCAGTCAGTCCAGATCCCTTTTCAGACCCTTCTCATCCTAAAGCAGATCAATGCTCCTGCTCAGTTTAGTGTCATCTGCAAACTTAGAGACTCAAACTTCCTAAGGCTCATAGTGTTTTAGGAAAGAGAGGCAGGCTTTAAGATACATTTCTGTTACAAACAAAAAGATCAGAAAAATTTTCTAAGGGAGCTGGATCAATTTTGCTAGCAGGAGGATGGACAAGAATCTTCCCCAATGGACCTGTTTTACTTAGAACATGTGAATGCTATTTAAAAACATAATGTTTTTGCATGCTCCTTTCATTTATTCTCACTATGTTTACACAAACACTATGGAAACAAATGACTGGTGGTTTAAAATAGATCTATAGTTTCTATCTTGCTTATGTTGTTTTATCGAAGTTTAAATAAACCTAATTTATTACTATGATAAAGATTGAATCCATAAAAATGTTTCAGACTGTTATAAACTCATGACTTTCGCTGGTGAAACTTTATATACTGAGCAATGGATAATTGTTGTCAGCCAGGTGATGATGTCAAGTACTTATTTAAAATTGAGTGATGGAAATGGTAATTGTATAAAAAACTGAAACTAGCTGCGTGTGTCAATTCAGAATTAGTTCAAAATTTGTTTGCAAGCAGAAGAAACTGATTCTTGAAAGGACCAAGAACTTCCCCATAGATGTTTTTATCTGCTATTCTGGATTATAGGTGACCATATCTGGATAGTTCTTGATGGTCCCGTTGATGCTATTTGGATTGAAAACCTCAACTCTGTCCTGGATGATAACAGAACTCTAACACTAGCAAATGGAGATCGGATACCCATGGCACCAAATTGCAAAATAGTCTTTGAACCTCATAATATTGATAATGCTTCTCCAGCAACAGTTTCAAGAAATGGGATGGTATTCATGAGCTCATCAGTCCTCAACTGGAGCCCTATCCTTGAGGTACAATACCATTTATGTATTGAAAATTGTACTGGTCTCTTATTCAACACTCCACTGTGTTATTTTAGGACCTAATTTTGTGACTCCAGCTATGATACAGCTCTTATGTTGTATGAACTTACAGGTCAGTATTCAATATAACAATGTTTCCAATGGTTTCTACAAGAGTGAATAATGTCCTTTTTTTTCAGGAACATAATAACAGTATTAAAAACATGCATATTTCACTCTGGGACAGAGTTGTAATGCAAAGTATTTTATACAATTGAAGAACAACTTGGTTGCTAAAATGTTAACTACCTGGTAGTCCCTGTGTTGTGTTTTAAACCTACCCAACTGGCAACAAAGCAGCCACAAAGCTGCTCGCTTGCTCCTGGCCTCCTCCAGTGGAACTGGGAAGAGAAAAAGACTTGAGGGTTAACATGAAGGAGAGGGAAGACTCACCCAACAATTATGGTCTGAGAGAGGCTCAGCTTGCGGAAACAAAATGAATTTAAGTTAAACAAAACCACTACCAATTCACTAAGTGAATCAGAGTGGGACAGCAATAAATACAGCTCCATCTTAATACACCTTTCCTCAACCCCTATCTTCCTCCTGGGCCCAGCTCTGCTACCTCCTCCCATACAGTGGTGCAACATTCAGGGAATGGGATTGCAGTCAGTCCCAGTCTATTCTGTGTTGTTTCTGCCACTCCTCACAGTGTTTCCCTGCAGCCATGTGGTGTCCCTCCCAAAGGAGACAGCCCTCAACAATCTTGTATCTCTTCCACAGACTGTGGTCCATTTTATCACTGGCTTCTGCTGTTGTTTCTGCTTTTGATGTGCTTTTCTGTGAAAAAGGTTAAGGTAATTGTACATTGTGTCATGTCATTAAATATTCCAGGTTTGGTTTTTTGGGGTTACCTTCCCTCCCAATCTGTTTGCAGGGGACTTGTGAGACCAGGCTGTCTGAAACCAGTACAATGCTTTTAATTTATGTTGGTAGTAGCAACAGTCAAAAGGAAAACATGGACATGGTGGGTTTTGCTTTTGGCTAACACAAATTATGTTCCTTTCAGCAGTGAAACAATCCCTCCAATCTCCCTTCCTCTCTCTTACCCCCCTCAAAAAAACAAACAAAAATGCTATACATTTCCAATCTACAGTTATTTTTCATTTGAGTCAATGTAATTTCTTTGGATTTTGTTTTCTTTGAGTTTATTTCATAAATAAAATATCTTGATGCCTCAGTGGATCTGCCTTTTAAATCTATTTTGTAGTTCAATGTACAACATATTCCAGAACAGGGAAGATGTTAATCTCACATTGTTCGCTAGAAGACTTTTCTTATTTTTTGTAGTAGAATTAAATAAATTCTTCTTTCTTTAGTTTCTAATTCTTGGTTGCATAATATTTGTTGATACTTCAGAAGAACTTTGAAAAATAATGAAAAAGAAATTCCAACCAATAGCTCAGGAAGGTGTTGCATATATTTAGATTTCTCATCCTTACAGTTCATGAAGAACTAAGCATAATAGCCTATTGGGATGCAATATTGTGACATAAGCAATTTCCAAAATTAGCAAACTAAATCTTCTGCAAAGTGGTAAGAGGTATTTTATCCATTACTCACCAACTTTCTTCAAAGTAAAGATACTGTGCCTACTTTTCTGCTTCTAATATTTTCTGAACAGGTGATGAAATTCCAGATACCTATTTTCAGTAGTTCTGTCATTTAATTTTCAGGACTTTGTTTTCCACTTTCCACTGGTTTCTTCTCAAAAGATTTTTCATATATCTGCCTATGTATAGTCAACACTTTATTTTCTTCTGACAGTGAAAATTAGAGATGCGTAAGAAAATTAATGTAGAGGTGTAGAATACAATTACAGAACCACAAAATAGGTGAGGTTGGAAGGTACTTTTGGAGATCATGTAGTTGAATGCACCTCGCTAAAAGCAGGGTCAATCAGAATAGGTTGCTCAAGACTGTGTACTCTTGAATTTTGAACTATAGACTCCAGAAGTGTACTGAGAAGCCTGTTCCAGTGTTTGAACACACCCACAAAAACCAGATATTTTTCTGTCTTATGTTTAAATGGAACTTATTTTATTTCAGTTTTTGCCAGATTTGGGGAAGAACCTACAAGTGTTTTTGCTTTTTAGTTTATTTTATGTAGGAAATAAATTCATGGGATGTAAATGAGAAGTGTTCTGAGTAACTCAAAGAAGCAGGTTAGTACTCTGAGCTAAACACATCAAAATCCTGTTCTATGATCTTGAGAAATAGGTAGCATTGATTTGTTTCTGTTTATCCAGCATTACAGATACTGAAGACACACATACATACACCAGCAGACATCCCACACTGAAATCCCAATATAATGGCCAAGGGTACCCTATATCACTGATAGAATATCATGCAGCATAAATCAAAATTTCATACAGTACATATGATTTTCTTTCTTTTCAGAGCTATTGTATGCCTTAAATAGCCATTGTGATTAAAAATATTTGAAAAAAAAATATTTTTATGCTGTTGAAACCTTTCCAAAGTGTTGGGTTTTTTTTCCCTTCAATATCCTTGTTTAACATCCAGTAGCAATTACACATACTTAACACCTTTTGATAGCCAAACCCTGCCCAACATGCAAGGAATCTGAGGCCCTCAAAGAGATACCAACTTCCCATGCTCACCAGGCCTTTTGAAGTACTGAGAGCTGAATTTATTGAGACTTGTATTTGGAATGAAGTTTATTTTCTCACCATGCTTTCTGATAGGGATTCTTGAAAAGACGCTCCTTCCAAGAGGCTGAAGTCCTACGTCAGCTGTATTCATCATCATTCCCACATTTATACTGCCTCAGCATTCAGTCTCTGCAATGCAAGACCAAGATGTTAGAAGCCTTTGTGATTATGCAGAGCATTAATGTGCTACAGGGCCTTATCCCACCTAAGGTAAGGTCAATCAATTTTTTTTATATGTACTTAATCTAATGGAGATCAGTTTAAGTCATGAGGTTGCATGGAGAGGAGAATCTTTGATGACTTGAACTACAAAGATGCCAGTAATTTAAACATGGCCAAAGGCTTTTAACTTGATGTTATTAATGATTATCAAGTAGAATTTTCAGGCTATTGAAAATAAAAATCTAAATCAATCCTTCAGGAGCAAGGAGGGGAATTAACTCCAAAACACTTGGAAAGACTGTACGTCTTCTCTCTTATGTGGAGTGTAGGAGCATTACTAGAGCTGGAAGACAGATGCAAAATGGAGCACTGGCTTCGAAACCATTCCTCAATAAAGCTTGATCTTCCCTCTATCCCAGAAGGCAGTGAAGATACCATGTTTGATTATTATGTGGCATCTGACGGTTAGTAACCCAGCTGGATGGTGTGGGGTAAAACTTTAAAATGGCTTAAAAATTGCTTTCTTTTAGATAATTAATTCAGAAGGTTGGTTTTGTTTGGGGTTTTTTTGTTTTGTTTTGTTTTGTTTTGTTTGTTTGTTTGGGTTTTTTTGTAGCTTTTGTAGCAGTAGCAGTTAGTTCCAACCTGAGAGAATCTCTGAAAATAGGATTCTATAATTTTGGTGTGAATGTACAGAGTGGGATTACTGTATGTTAGACAGAGGCACTGACAGAGGAGTCAGCTCAATGGAAAATAAAAGAAGCAAGGATGCCTTGTATTTCTAAAATATTAACTTCCTTTCTTTCTCCTTAGGTAACTGGCTACACTGGAATACACGTGTTGAAGAGTACGTATATCCGAGTAGCAGGACTCCAGAGTATGGCTCCATTTTTGTGCCTAATGCTGACAATATGAGAATGGATTTCCTTATTGAAACTATTGCAAAACAGGGCAAGGTGCTTTTTCTATGTTTTTTTTCTATAAGTTTTTGAATTCGAAGTGAAATACTATATATTGAAAGGGAAGAACTTCATTACTTTTAGCAGCTAAGTTCATGTAAATCTAATTGAACTCTTGAATACTCACTGCTTCCAGACTTGTCTTCCCCTCACCCATTCTTTCTGTGGCCGAAATAACAGTAATTACAACTGAGATTTGGTCAGAACAGAAACAAAATTTTAATGTAGCTGTTGGAGAGGGCACAGCACACAGGGTGGCAGCAGAGTGCCGGACTGCTCATATGAACTCTGCCCACGTGGGGCAGTTGTGGAATTCCGGTACCTTTACGTTCTTCACTACAACTGCGTCAGGAGGATGTGGTAAATAACAACAAAATTTGAAATATTTCAGATACTGAGACTCTAGATGGTACATCTTTTTTCAGATAATGAATTCCTTTTACAAATAATTCTTTTGTGAGTTAAATCATACTGATTGACATGACTAACTGCAAATAATTTTAACTTGTAAGGCTTACAGGTCTGAGACATTACTTTGCTTCTACATGTCTCTTGCTGAGAATTCACTTGACATAACTTCTCGGGTTTCATTTGAGTTTAAAAGCTAAATTGGGATGCTGAGGCTTTACCGAAACATCCAGCTTTTGTGTTTTGCCTTTTTCAATGTTGCTTTTGTCTAGGCTGTCCTACTAATTGGTGAGCAAGGAACTGCAAAGACTGTTATCATCAAAGCTTTTATGTCAAAATATAACCCTGAAAGCCACATGGTTAAGAGTTTCAATTTTTCATCTGCAACTACCCCATTAATTTTCCAGGTACGGTAATCATTCACTTTCTAATACAGCATGATTGAATTCAGAGATGGTTCTGGGAATTCGGTAGGAGGATGTTTTGAAAATTAATTGTTTTAATTTAAATTAATGCAGAAACAAACAAACAAACAAACAAACAAACAAAATGACCAGCTCAAATAGGCTATGTATCTTAACACATGGTTTAAAAGAGGGCTGGAGCAGCTCTCCTATGAGGACAGGCTACAGGAGTTGGGGCTCTTCAGCCTGGAGAAGAGAAGGCTTCCAGGAGACCTTAGAGTAGCCTTCCAGTATCTGAAGGGGGCCTACAGGAAGGCTGGGGAGGGACTATTGACAAGGTCTTGCAATGACAGGACAAGGGGCAATGGGTATAAACTGGCAGAGGGAAGATTTAGACTGGATGTTAGGAGGAAGTTCTTTCCAGTGAGGGTGGTGAGGCACTGGCACAGGTTACCCAGGGAGGGTGTGGCTGCTCCCTCCCTGGAGGGGTTCAAGGCCAGGTTGGATGAGGCCTTGAGTGCCCTGTACTAGTGGGAAGTGTCCCTGCCTATGGCAGGGGATTGGAACTAGATGATCCTTGAGGTCCCTTCCAACCTTGCCATTCTATGATTCTATGACTTTTGTAAAATACATGTTCCCTTCATCATCTTTAGTAGTTATTGAGCTTTTCTTAAACTATTACAGTACTGTGTGTATTTGCTTTATCACATTTAATGTTTTTATGCCAAATGTATCAGTTATCAAATGTTTCACTAACTGGATAGAGCTGTCAGTGATTTTATGTGGGTAAAGTAAGTACTACCCACAGCAATCTGTTATAAAAAACGTGCTGTCTGCAATTTAAATTTCAGTCAATGAAATTGCATATTAAAAATGTAGTGCATGCAGCACAGCTGCACTAAATAGAATCAAGAATATTTAAATCCTGAACAGTACTGTCTGGCCAAATGAGGTACTTTGAATTATATCAAGTTTCTTTAATCTGCTGGCAATATCTGTGGGAAATATTTTTAATGCAGTTCATTACATCAAACCAAAGCACTGTCTGTGCTGCAACTGGAATTGCTGCCTATAAACTTGATGCATCATGTATCATCTGCCTTTACATAATACACTAGAAACTATCAATATGTTTAATATACATGTATGTAATCTTGGTCTTATTTTCCTTAGTATTTAATTGACTGGGCTACAGAAACAAAACAGAGCACTGATGCATATTTTTATGAAGTAGATGTCAAGTCTATTCATAATAAATGATAATTTGTTGATAATTAAGTCATCTGAAAGAGATAGGCAAGTCAAGTCTCGTTAATCATCTAGACCAAAGTATTGTCTGCTATGACACATGTGCTTTTAAATTACTCTGATATTCTAAAATCTTGGTCTAACTTAAATGGCTTGTGAAAGAAGACTTTCCAGGCTACTGTACATGAGCTTAGGCAGAATGTAAGAATGCAAGTATTTAGTTTTTCACCGCAGAATATCTCTGCATGGTTAAGTGAGCTTTCACTTGGTATAAAGAAAACCTGGACCTTAATAGGAAAGGAACAATAGAAAGATGATGGGAAATAAAGTAGTGGCAAGTTTGCTCTTAAGTAAAGTTATTTCATCAATTCTATGTATGTGAGTTTATCACTGTATGCTTTTATGATGTATGTTGCTGGAAAAGTCTTCCAAAAATCACCTCTTTCAGATCAGACAGCTTGTTAGTTTCATCTTTTTTTCACTAGTAGCTGACATTGGTATTGTCTGCCCAGGGCAGTGATGGGGTCACTGTCTCTGGAGGTGTTTGAGCAGCTCGTGGACTTGGTGCTTAGTGACATGGTTTAGTGTTGATCCTTCAGTACTGGGTCAAGGGTTGGACTGGATGATCTTTGAGATCTCTTCCAACTGGATGTATTCTGTGATTCTGTGTGATTGCTAGTAATAATTTTGTTGATAAATTAAAAAAAAAAAAAAAAAAGAAAAGAAAAGCTTGAAATGGTTTAAAAATTTTTCATATTTAGGCATGATTGTCCACACCAGATATTTGTTATATCTGATACCAACCTAATGCTTCATAGCATGGGATTTCAGACATTTTAGTTGCATTAATACAACTACTTCTGGAAGATGTGTTGTTTAAACCTTGCTTAGTAAAACTACTAATATGTTTAAATGATTGAATCATGTATGAAAAGAAAGTCTCTTTGTAACTGTGCTAGTAATTGCTTTTTGACAGCGTACAATAGAAAGTTATGTTGACAAGCGCATGGGCACAACTTATGGTCCACCCACTGGCAAAAAGATGACAGTCTTCATTGATGATGTGAATATGCCCATAATAAATGAATGGGGAGACCAGGTAAGATTGAAAAAAGGGGGAAAAAGAAGGCAAAAGTGTTTGTTTGTTTGTTTTCCATTTGTTTGTTTTTTTGTTTGTTTGGGTTTTGTTCCTTGTTACAATGTAAAATTGGCTTCTCAACCAGGCAAGTAGTGAGTAAATTTGGTATGTAGTGCTTAATTTTTAAACAGTCTCTTTAAAGAACCCATCTAGTTTTATATTATTATGCATTAATTGAAAATAAATGCTGACTACAAGAATTTGGCCCAGGTGAATCTCATGAGGTTCAACAAGGCTAGAACCAAGGTCCTGCACTGGAGTCTGGACAGTCCTTCTTATCAATACAGGCTGTGGGAGGATGTGATAGAAAGCAGCACTGTAGAAAAGGACTTAGGGATAGTAGTAGAGGAATAACTGGACATGAGCCAACAATGTGCCCTTGCAGTCCAGAAGGCCAATTGTATCCTCAGCCTGTGTCCAGCTCTTGGGTTCTCAGTACAAGAAGGACATGGACCTGCTGGAGCAGGTCCAGAGGAGGGCCACAAAAATGTTCAAAGGGCTGGAGCACCTCTCCTGTCAGGACAGCCTGGAGAAGAGAAGGCTCCGGGGAGACCTTACAGCAGCCTTCCAGTATCTGAAGGGAACCTACAAGAAATCAGGAAAGTGACTATTTACAAAAATCGAAATACTTGGCAGCAAATGCAACATATGAAGATGCATCAGCTTGGGCATGATTAGAAGAAAATGGAAGTTTTGTGTTAAAATGGAGAAGGAATTCCAATACAACAGTCCTGAAAGTCATAAATCATGCAACATTCAAGTAAGAAAGAAGTATGAAGCAATAACTCTAAGCTAGGAATTCTCCTCTGCTTCCAGGGTTTTTATCCACAGATACTACCAATGAAAAGGACAATCCATATGTGCTTATTCCTTGTAGTACATTTTTCTCTTGAAGCAAATAAACAGGAGTTTGGGGGACAAAATAATGATATATGCTTAATGGGGTATTTCAAGTACCTAAGTATGTTTTTTATTTTATTTAGCTGCATATATGATATTCTGTTATATCAACTTGGTTGTTTTACAGGTCACTAATGAAATAGTTAGGCAGCTGATGGAACAAAGAGGATTGTATAACCTGGAAAAGCCTGGTGAATTTACAAACATTGTGGACATTCAGTTTTTGGCTGCCATGATCCACCCTGGAGGAGGTCGCAATGATATTCCACAGCGACTCAAGAGACATTTTTCTGTATTCAACTGTACTCTGCCTTCTAATTCTTCCATTGACAAAATTTTTGGTAAAGTGAAATTTGCTTCATATCCATCCCATTTTTGAAAATAGTAGTTGATTTTTTATCCCCCTATTTATAAACATTATGATTGAAGTAGAGGCTTAATCCACTCTCTGACTTGCTTACCAGCACGTTTTCCTTCAGTAATCACTTCCCATCTGTGTCTTCATCAGTCTTTTTTGAGTCCGGTCACATCTCTGAATCTATTGGTATGCTAAGTGTTAGGAAGGATGGCCTGAAGGCCATTCCAAGTTTTAATGACAATGCTGGAGCATTGCTAAGGTGCTGCTGCTAAGAATAAGTGGCTAATAACTAGATTTTCACAAATGACAGCATCATATTGGTCGCAAGAGAAGAGATTAGTTACACAAAAGCTGTGGAAGCTATTTCTGTAGACAAAATATTCCTAATGGACAGTTAAGTAGGAGCTAAATATCCAGTGAGGTGGTGGCAGAATGCTGTTAAGAACAGGTGAATCAAGATTTGAATAAAAATGGAAAACTACTTCAACAAATTGGAAAAGGTTTTGGCAATAAAAAAGAAAAATAAACTTAGGAAGGTCATAGCTCTTGGTGTCACACTGGTGTGTTATAGAAAAATCTCTAATTTTAATTTTTCTTTCCCCTACAGGTGTAATTGGAGAAGGGCATTATTGTAGTGAGCGGGGATTTTCAGAGGATGTGAGGAGAACAGTAGCCAAATTGATTCCACTGACACGCAGGCTGTGGCAGGCTACCAAGATAAAAATGTTGCCCACACCAGCCAAGTTCCATTATGTCTTCAACCTTCGAGACCTCTCAAGAATTTGGCAGGGAATGCTGAACGCTACATCAGAAGTGATCAGTGAAACAAAGGTTAAGTGCAGCACTTCATTGCCTTTCTTATAATTAGTGTGTAATTGCTGCTGCAAAAAGAGTGAAGAATCTAACTTCCTGGCATTTGAGTTTACTTTAGAAAAATATCTGATTAAAAAGGGTTTTTTAGCACTTTTTTGAGGAAAAGATGTTTTAGTCCAGCTTTTGCAGAAGGACACAGAGCTGTTGGAGCGAGCCCAGAGGAGGATTATCCAAGAGCTGGAGCACCTCTGCTGTGAAGATAGGCTGAGAGAGCTGAAGTTGTTCAGGCTAGAGAACACTCTGGTGGGGACCTTAGAGCTGCCTTCCAGTCCCTGTAGAGATCCTCCAGGAAGGCTTCAGAGGGACTTTTCATAATAGTGTCTAGCAACGGGACATGAGGGAATGGTTTGAAGCTGAGGGAGAGTAGGTTTGTACTGGATCTTAGGATTTTTTTCAGTGTGAGGGTTTTGAACCTCCAGAATGGGTTGCCCAGGGAAGCTGTGGATGCCTCCTCCCTGGGGATGTTCAAGGCTAGGTTGGATGAGGCCTTGAGCAACCAACTCTAGTTGAGAGGCATCCCTGCCCATGGCAGGTTGTTTGGAGTGGACGATCTCTAAGGTCCATTCCAACTTAAGCCCTTCTATGATTCTATAGACTTAAACTTTGCTTCATAATTATAATAAATAATGCTTCTTTTGACAGAAGAGGGTTTACTTCTCTCTGCCTGTTCTACTACTGGCAGATCTTAGGTTGTCTGAAAGAAGAAAGCAAAGAAAATTGAGATGCAGTGAACTTATTTTAACCCAACAAAAATATGTATCTATTGATTTAAAAAAAAAAACAGTTCCCCTCTCTCCATTATGGTGAGCTTTCAGTCACTGTCTAGTATCTGTCTAACAAATGATTTCTGGCTTATGGCTTAAAAGGAAGAAGTAGTAAAAAGTCATAGTGATTTTTATTTTTCCATAATCCACTTTTCATCCAGAAAAGATCAATACTTTATGCATCATTTTTGTGTTAATTATTCTAAGGAAAAGTAATTTAGTGTTTTGAGTACTGAAGCATAAAGTGCTGGAAAACCAATGTTTATGGTAATCATGGAATATTTGTAATACATTTGGATTATATAATCACTTCATGTTTAATGTACTTCCCTCTTGAATTTTACTACATCTAAAATGTAAATTTTGGAATTTATTTTAATTTCTGAGGCTAAAAATATGCTAAGATGATTATATGTATATATATATTCTCAGTATTTTTTGAAGTATAACAGACAGTTGCTCAAAATCAGATTGTATAAATTTACATGTTATTTCTGAGAGTTGAAGTAGTGTGTGTCACTTGCACAAAGTGCTGTAGGCACAAACAAGAGGTCTTCAAGGAGTACTTGGAGAGTTTTTATTACTATGTAGTAATGGTGTAGGATTAAAGCCAGAGCTACTAAGATGAAGAAGATGGCAGATTTTCCTTCTCCATCCAAACCAAACCAAAGGTCTTTAAAGGTATATTGAATTTTTAGAATGAATAATATAAATATTTATTTCATTTTTTTACCTCTTGACTACCTTGGATATTGTGTTGGGAGCAACGTGCTATTATTTCTACTCACCTGCTAAATGATCAATTGAAAATGTGGCTGATAGGTATGAAAACCTAGGTATGTGTTAACAAGTAGGTCTATGATTTTAAGGCTAGGAAATTCCATCTTGGAATCATAGATTAAAGTTTCTCACACAGTTATGCAATCATTAGGGTTGGAGAAGGCCTTTAAGATGCAATTCAATCATAACTCAACTACCATGTCCACCAGACTATATCCTGAAGTGCCACATCTGCTCCACCGCCTCCCTGGGCAGCCTGTTCCAATGCCTGACCACTCTTTAAGTAAAGATACTTTTCCTAATGTCTAATCTAATCATACCCTGGCACAAGTTAAGCTGATTTCCTCTCATCCTGTCACTAGTTACTTGGGAGAAAAGACCAACACCAGTCTCACTACAGCCTCCTTTCAGGTAGTTGCAGGAAGCAGTAAGATCTTCCCCTAGTCTTCTCTTCTCCAGACTTAGCAACTCCAGTTCCTTCAGCTGCTCCTTGTACAACATGCCCTCCAAACCCCTCATGAGCCTTGTTGCCCTTCTCTCCAGGACCTCAATGTCTTTCTTACACTGTGATGCCCAGAACTGAATGCAGTAATCAAGCTGTGGCTTCACTAGGGCACTTCCCTACTCCTGCCAAACACACTGGTTTTGATGCTGTGGGCCTTCTTGGCCACTTGCGCACACTGCTGGCTCACGTTGAGCTGGCCATCCACCAGCACCTCCAGATCCTTTCCACTGGGTTGCTTTCCAGCCACTCTTCCCCAAGTCTGTAGTGTTGCTTAAGGTTGTTGTGACCAGTGTGTAGGACCTGACACTTGGTCTTGTTAAACCTTATCCCAGGGACCTCATCTCATCTAACCTGTCCAGATCTCTCTGCAGTGCCTTCCTAGCTGTCATGGTCTGAACAGTGGACTCGTGGTGGTTCGTTAGTGCGATCTCAAAGTGCAAAGCACAGGTGACTCATGCCAAGGGGGTTTACTTCAGTCAACAGTAAAATTTGATTGTTTGGCCATAAGAAGTAGAGAAGAGAAGAAAAAAGGGTAAAGAGTAAAGTGAAGAGGGAAAAGGGGGAAGAAGTCCTATGGCTACCAATAATATGAGAGTCCCAAAAATGTCTTTCCAGTCCCAGGGTCCAATCAAGCTGGTCCTTCTGTTCTTGTTGTTGTTGTAGCCTTCTTTCTTGTTGCTGGAAAAGACCTCTTCTGTTGTTGTTGTTGAGAAATAGTAGAGAGAGAGTAGAGTGTGAGATCACCTGTTGCTAGGGAGACATCCTTTATATTTGACTTCGCACCTGCTGATGACTGAACTCTGCCTCTCTCCACCCCTCATGCCCCCCACGATGTAAGGTTTACATACATGCTCAAGGAGGAATGACTGAGGTGTGGTCTGGGCCTAAGCAGGCAGGCCCAAGGCATGGTCTGCCTTGGAGGCAGGTAGCCTGAGTCCAGGAGGTATATTTTGGTATTATAATGACATTATAATGAGCAAAGTTCACTTGAGTTCATGGTTTCCTTAGCAATGCCAGGACATCAGTTCTATTCTTAGGTTCCAAGATGATGGTCTTAAACAGTCCATCATAGGTGGTAGGTATGGACTGTTGGTACCAGGCTGGTTTCTTCCTACAGAGACTTGCATTTGTACCAAATTCCATTGTGTGGGACCAGTAACTTCTTATGGGGTAGGCCACTGCAGACTCATGCTAAGATGTTAGCATGACTTTTAGTCAAATCCTTGAAGGTAAGGGGGTCCTGATTCCTGATGACAATGATGAGACAGATGGTGCTCTTCTGAATGCTCCTTACACTAGCACTAAGCAGATCAACACTCCCACTCAATTTAGTGTCATCTGCAAACTTGGTGAGGGTGCACTAGATCCTCTCATCCAATCAATGATAAAGATGTTAAACAGAACTGGCTCTAATATTGGACAGAATGAGAAGCTAATGGTCTCGCCTGAATAATCTCCAAAAATAGCACTGTTTCTTTTCGAGTCTTAATGTGATTGGAAAGTAATAAATAAAAAGGCATGACTCCTAAATTTGCATAGCTCATAGCAAGCCTAGTAAGACTGAAATGTCTTTTTTTTTTTTAATGTAGGTACTGATAAAACTGTGGAAGCATGAGTGCAAGCGTGTTATTGCTGACCGTTTCACAACCTCAGAAGATACAAACTGGTTTGATGTAACTGTGGCAAAACTCATTGCAGAAGAACTTGAAGAAACAAAACTTTTGCTGGATACTGAAACAGATGCATTCTTTGTTGACTTCTTAAGGGCTGCACCTGAAAAAAGTGGTAAAGACGGATGCTAATAACCGTGAATAGGGAAAGAGATGTGATAAAATAGATGCTAATAGAAATGAGTCTTAAAATGCATAATAAGTTTATACATGAAGCATGGCTGTTCTGTCCAGGGACTTAAAAGTACTCAGTGTTACCAGTGGTGGCACCTCTTTATATTAATGGGATTTTTAAGTCTGTATTTATATCTGGGTTATCTGTATAGAAGAGCCCTGCTTTCATTTCCATGCAGTAGATAGAGAAAAACTGCCAAAGAATGAGCCTGAGTCTGTATTATTCTAACATGATGAAAGAACTCTGATAGGAGTGACTGGAAGTGATGGGATTGCAGTACTAGATAAAGGGTAGCACTCTAGCTACCATCCCCTAGAAACCTGGTGAAAGAATGCTGACTCTAGGCTAATACAATACATCTTAGGAAATACCCAGTACATGATTTTGTAACAAATAAGTATTTCAAAGTCTCCTGAATGCTGGTAAAACCTCTTGAATTATCCATATGGCTTATGTCAAAGGCTTTCTGTCTTTAAAAAAAAAAAAACAACACTGTTTCAGTGACTTTGATAAATGACCTGGGAATATTTGTTAGTTGATGCAGAAGTGTTGCCTTCGGGTTGAAG
>WBNM01026058.1:15911-34145 GCA_013399055.1 Ramphastos sulfuratus | reverse complement strand
TCCCAAACCATCACATTACCTTTGGATCATTTATTTTTACTCCTCGTCATTTCAATAGCGAAATCAGATTCTGTGTCGTGTAAATGGCTCACATATTTTGAGATACTCAAAAAAAGTCCCACAAGGCCTTCTGAAATAAAACATCTGAAGAATGGATCCTGCTTCCCTACCACAATGAGCAAAGTCTCTCTCTTTTTTTCTTCTTTTTTTGTTTCATTCAGAGTTGGCTTCTATTTGATCATCCTTGTATGATGTCAGAGATAATAGAATGGGTGAGGATGTCAAATGAAGAAGTAAATTCTTATTTATGTAATGCTTGGAGCATTACATAAATAAGTAAATGCTTGGAGCTTAAACCTGAGCCACTGGATTGTATGGCAACAAGATCATCTGTTGTGATTAAAAATGTGCAGAGAAGTACCAATAGAGGAAGAAAAGGACAGTTTGTGGCCAGATCAGCAACTTCCAGCACACTCAGAGATGTCCCCTAAAGTGTTCAAGGTGTCCCCTCCAACTCACATCTTACTAACCATTGGGTGTGTCAGAAAGGCAGCAGACAAGAGTGATGGACATACACACATGGTCTTGAGCCAAGAAGCCACTCAGACACGTGAATAAGTCCACCCCTACTTATTTAAGCACTTAAGCCTACACGTCTCATGCCCCAGGACATTACAGTACATAGGGCTCTGCAACTGCTAATTAACTCAAAAGCAAAGTAATTACTTTACATAGCTTTGTGCATGCAATAAAATGTAAAGCTGAAAACCCACCATACTCTGGGACCTGGCCCGTCCCACGTTTCAACAAGAGCCGCACTCTCCTGCCACCAGACTTGATTAGCTCTATTGCTCTGGCGTGTGTCATGTCCCTTGTGCTTTCTCCATTGATTTCAATTATTTGATCTCCTACCTGTCAGGGAAGAAGAATATTGAGTCAAACAGAGTTGCAGCAAAATGAGTGTTTCAGAAAGAGACACAGCGAACGGATCACAGGCTCCTGAGTGACAGGCAGGCACATCAAGGCAGATTTGTTCCCCTCTGTTCCAGGGGTATTACTGGCAGATTAAATAACCTCCAAAGTGGGTTCTGAATGTGGTACAGCAACTGCTGCACAACTTCTGCTGAGATCAGCCTGATGCAGTTGTAAATTCCCTCACAAGTCCTGTGTGTAACAGTGTTTTTCATTTCATAGAATCAACCAGGTGGGAAGAGAGCTCCAAGATCATCCTGCAGCAGACAGTGTCAAAGGCTTTGCCGAAGTCCAGGTAGACTACATCCACAGCCTGCCCTGCATTCACTAGGAGGGTAACCTGATCATGAAAGGAGATCAGGTTGGTCAGGCAGGACCTGCCCTTCCTAAACCCATTCTGGCTGGGCCTGATCCCTTGGCCACCCTGCAGGTGCTTTGTGATGGCACTCAAGATGACCTGTTCCATAACCTTGCCTGGCACTGAGGTCAGGCTGACAGATCTATAATTTCCTGGTTCCTCCTTCTGGCCCTTCTTGTGGATGGGCATCACACTGGCCAGCTTCCAGTNCTGGGATACCTCCCCTTTTTTCCAAAGGTGACACACCCTCTTTTTTTTTTTTTTTTCCTTAATCCCTTTAGAAGCTACTTGCCCATCCAGCCTGGCTGTCTCCCTTATTGGAGGGATGCCTCTGGTAAAGCCCAGGAGGGCTGATCTCATGGTGCTGTTAGAGGTGTGGGGTCCAGGTGATGAGCAGCCAAGGGAGGTGCATTGGACCCTCAGGTGAGTGGGTTCAGCAGACTCATTTATCAGTGCCAGAGGAGCACACAGGCTCAGCAGGATCACACATTCCAGTGAGGGTGGTGAGACACTGGCAGAGGTTGCCCAGGCAGGCTGTGGCTGCTCCCTCCCTGGAGGTGTTCAAGGCCAGGTTGGAAGAGGCCTTAAGTGAGCTGTACTAGTGGGAGGTGTCCCTGCCTATGGCAGGGGGTTGGAACTAGATGATCTTTGAGGTCCCTTCCAACCTTACCATTCTATGATCCTATGATTCTACACCTGCCTCAGTCTGCATCTGTGGCTTCCTCACCATGCTTATCCACCACACCAAAATAACAACCCTGCATACCTTCTGGAGAGGGCTTTAAGGATTCTCTACAGATTTCAAGATGACAGGCACTTCCTTTTCCTCTCACTAGCCTGTCTTGATAAAAGCAGCTCTTTGCTGGCCTTGGACATTGAAATGTTTTTCTCTTTTGTATGCCTCCTTTGCTACTATTGTATTTCTGTCAACTAAAAGTGTAATCCTTCAGAGGCTTTCCTACCTTCCTGAGTTTGAAGTGTAGTATTTACCAAATAAATGTGCATAATGTAAAATGTCAAACATCAAAGAAACCTGGAAGGGATGTCAAGAACTTATCTAGTCCCTATTTTTGTGCAGAAAGAGTGCTACTAGAAGTGTTTCTCAATTGGAATTCATACTTTGCAGCCTGTCTTAAGGACTCTCCCAGGATCCTGCAGGCAATCAATGCCAGCAGTTAACTAAAAACCCATTGATCCGAATAAAACCTTTCAGCCTTTCCATCACACTTTGTAAACTGCAGACTGAGCATTGGGGGGGGGAAAGAAAAAAAAAATCAGGATTATTTGTGCAAAAAAAGCCTTACTTGGTGGATTTTCTCAGAATGCCTTTGGTTGTACCATGCACTATGTGGTTTCAGGTATTTCTGATGATCTCCAGGCCACAGAGGCACACAGGACAAGTGCTCTCTGGACTCTGGACAGGTCTTCCTCAGGCTTGACTATGTAGTTTGCATCACCATGACTTTTGAAATGGGTAGTTGGGCATAATTACTGCACACAGAGCAAAAATGGAAATCTCTTTTGCCACTTCTGTAACACAAACAGAAGTTGGATTTGTAGCATCCCCACATGGATACTGGCCAGGGCAAATGCAGACAAAATTCAGCCAGTTTGGGAAAACCAATTTCTAAATGTCATGAAAATGACAGCTTTNGGGGTTGGAACTAGATGATCCCTGAGGTCCCTTCCAACCTTACCATTCTATGATTCTATGATGAAACAATTAAGCCCTGGCAGAAATCCTATAAAAGTAAACACAGATTTTTTTTTTTTTCCTGTGGCTTTAAGACAGCTCTTTTTGGTGTCACAGTGCCTGGACAGACCATGTTTTGCAGAAGGCATTTAAAATTATCTTGTTAGTGTGTTTTGAGAGAAGTGCAAGGTTGAATCAAATGAAGGAGATGTTTTCAACAGTCCTTGATAAATAGCCTTTAAAATGAGCCCTGATGAAAGCCATGCAGAGCATGTACAGTCCTTCAAGTAAAATCTTCTGCACTCTGGAGCAGACAGAAAGAGATTTTAATACAATTTAATATGTAAAAAGGTTAAGTTAATGTCACATTTTCCCCTTGCTCTTTGCCTTTCTTCTCATTGGTCAATATGCAGGAACTACCTTATATTAATGTAACCTTTTCTGTATTTCAATGGATTAAAATATTTTTTTTTCTCTCTAGGCAGCACATAGCTGTTTTGATAGTTCTTTTATTATAAAATCTTATGTGCAAATAACCTGGGAAAGCTTAAGAGATGCCAGCATCATGATTATGTGACTGAAGAAGAGAAACAAGTTGCCAAAAATTAGGCGCTCTGAATTTTGCATCAGAAAGTGAGAGGTGCACAGATGCAGAAGCAATGCATTGATTGTGTTCCATTAATTTGTGTTCCACTAATTTGTGTTTTGTGGCTCAGTGCTGTCTCTGAATTACATTGCCTCTGCAGCACAGGCCCAGCTCTGATCACATAAGAAACCAAGCAGGAGAAGAGTTGCCAACACTCTTACCCTGAGAAAAGCTTCAACCAGACTTCGTATTCATATCTAAGGACTTCATACAAAAGAGAAAACCTTGACTGAGGAATAATCCCCCATGTGTCTGACACATTCCTGCTCCTTTTTGTCTACATTTATAACCCCTTCCTTCCCCTTGTCAGTGTAGATTCTCTTATGTCTGATATGGGAGGAATCATAGAATCATAGAATAATAAGGTTGGAAAGGACCTCAAGGATCATAAGCAGGGACACCTCCCACTAGCACAGGTCACTCAAGGCCTCCTCCAACCTGGCCTTGAACACCTCCAGGCAGGGAGCAGCCACAACCTCCCTGGGCATCCTGTGCCAGTGTCTCACCACCCTCACTGAAAAGAACTTCCTTCTAACATCCAGTTTCAATCTCCCCTCTGCCAGTTCAAACCCATTGCCCCTTGTCCTGTCATTACAAGACCTTGCAAATAGTCCCTCCCCAGCCTTCCTGTTGGCCCCCTTCAGATACTGGAAGGCTACTCTAAGGTCTCCTGGAAGCCTTCTCTTCTCCAGGCTGCAGAGCCCCAACTCTTGTAGCCTGTCCTCATAGGAGAGCTGCTGTATGCTTTCTCTTTGGCCAGGCATCCAAATGTGCTTGCTCTCTTCTATTTTCTGTTGCGGAACTAATTTTTAGATATTTTTGGGCTGTTTCTGTCTTTCTTAAACTCAGTGGGATTTTTCTGAAAATATAGAAGCTGCACCAAGGTGAGGCCAGGGTTAATGGTAAGCTTTCTATCAAAAGGACCCAGTGCCTGTTACAGGGGATCCTCATTACTCTGTCTTCAGGATAAAAGTTGATTCTTTCAGTTTTATATTGCACATGACATTTTTCTATCCTTTGCTTCTAGAGCCTTCTAAGCCTGTCCATGATCTCCAAACTAGACATATTAGATATATTAGAGATATTAGAAATATTAGACTGTAGAGTGGGGGTAGGCAGAGAGATCAAAATGTTAACATTCTTCCCATGTGGGAGAAACACTTCATTAATACTATTTCCAGAATGAGACCTTTGTCTTTCTGTAACACATCAGATTTGCAGCTCAGAGTGAGCTCGGATTCCAATATTATCCCCAGCAGCATGGTTGAAATAGTTATCCCTCATTTCACATTGTGCATCAGTGAATCTTACCTGATTGACTGCTTTAGGATGAAATTTTAATTTTGACATCTAAGTCTGTTCCTCAAAGTCCTTTTAAACCTTCTGTGAATGGCGACATCTTGGCATCGGTAAACTTTAGTTAATTATTTATCAATAGGACCCAAATCATTAATAAAAATACTGAATTGAGCTGATTTCATACTAGACCCATCAGAACCACAGCTGTAAGTTCACACCAGCAATTACTATTCAGGAGCAGCCTTTGAGAGGGATTATTTCCAGCAACCACATCACAGTGATTTCACCCAGAGTCTTATTTCTCCGTTTCTTTTTCTGTGCATTTTATAGAAAGTGGTGTTGAAAGGCAAAGAGAAGAGAACTTCTACACCTCCCTTCCCCCTTTCCCACAAAGAAAGAAAAGTGAAAATCAGAAATAAGAAATGAAAATTCAACTGGCACGATCAGATTTGCTTCCCACTGTTTTAATGTTGATGGACTTTGTCAGCCTTTTGATAACTTGTCACAGATTAGTTCTGGGAATGAGAGCTGAAGGAACTTTTCTCTATTATTTGACTTCAAAATTAGAGAGTATGTTTTCCTTTCTCTAGTCTGATATTACCTTTCTTGTCCTCCATGAATTCTTATATGTAATTACTAATAGTCTAGAAATTGTTTTCTCTCAGACATAATTACCAGTAGTCTAGAAATTACCTTCTGAGTCACCGAGCACACAGGAACATCAACATGTTCAACTGACTTAAATCATAGAATGGTAAGGTTGGAAGGGACCTCAAGGATCATCTAGTTCCAGCCCCCTGCCATAGGCAGGGACACCTCCCACTAGTATAGCTCACTCAAGGCCTCCTCCAAAGATTAAGTTCAAGTTAGCAATGTTATTGGTCTGCATGGAATTTAGGTCTGTATTTTTAGACTATGNTTTTCTCAGGTTAAGAGTGTTGGCAACTCTTCTCCTCCTTGGAGACTTCATTTTTGTCAAGAAATTAACAGAAAAAAAAGTTTCCCAAATCTTGAGAGTTACACATCCCTAAAATAATATCTTTAGTCCCATGCTATTCAGGTACACTTATTTCATGACAGCCTGAGAGGACACACATACATTCTAATCACGAAGTTGCAAATCCACAAATAGTAGATGCTTGACAGTACAGCCCTTGAATTCCAGTATTTTCATCCTACAAAGCCACTGCCAAAGACTGCCTTCAGGTCTTTGGAATAAAGCTTAATTTGAAGGGGTGGTTCTGTGGGATCCATACATGGAGCTGCAGCAAATGTCTCTCTTTGCAAGGCTGGCAGCTCTTGGCTGCCCAGTCATGCAAAATGAACGGATGGACCCCTTCCCTCTCTCAGCCAGGCCTTGCATCACAGGACACCCCACGAGCTGGCATCAACTCTGAGTTGTAACCTTCCTGGCAGTCTTCAGCAAATACTACAAAGCTGGAGTGATCAATCTTCACCCCCTCCAGACGTTCCCACCAGCTTACAGTTGAAATGTGTTGGCAAGCCAGCCTGGGAAGCTTGCAGGGCTGCTGTATTCAATCTGAAGAAACATGCTCTCTGCAGCTATCAGTCTGGCAGCTTTACACATGTTGGTTCTGCATTCTGCTTCTTTCTTCCCACAGAATGTGGCCCTGGCTGAATTTCCATGCTGTATGGGATTAAATGCCTGCCCAAACTAACTGATTCTCCTCCTGACCTGATAACTACTGCAGGAACTACAGAGCAGTCAGTCTCACCTCTGTGCCTGGCAAGATCATGGAGCAGATCCTGCTGAAAGCTCTGCTAAGGCAAATGGAAAACAAAGCAGAGGTGATTGGTGGTAACCAGCAATGGCTTCACCAAGAGCAAATCTTGTCTGACAAATTTGGTGGCTTTTTATGGTGAAGTCACATCAACAGTGGACAAGGGAAGGGCAACTGATGTCATCTACCTGGACCTGAGTAAGGCATTTGACTCTGTCCCACATGACATCCTGGTCACCAAGCTGGAAAAACATGGACTGGATGGGTGGAGCACTGCTGGAAAAGGAATTGGCTGGATGGTGGCACACAGAGAGTGGTGATCAAGGGCACAATGTCCACCTGGAGACCAGTGCCAAGTGGTGTCCCTCAGGGGTCAGTGCTGGCACCAGTGCTGTTTAACATCTTTGTCAGTGACATGGACAGAGGAATCAGTGCACCCTCAGCAAGTTTGCAGATGACACCAAGCTGTGTGGCACAGTCGACTTGCTAGAGGGCAGGGATCCATCCAGAGGGACCTGGACAGGCTGCAGAGGTGTGCCCAGGCCAACCTCATGACATTCAACAAGGCCAAGTGTAAGGTCCTGCACCTGGGTAGGCACAATCCCAAGCACAACTCCAGGCTGGGTGGGGAATGGCTGAGAGCAGCCCTGAGGAAAAGGCCCTGGGGGTCTGGGGTGATGAAAAGCTCAAGATGAGGCTGCAGTGTGAGTGCAGCCCAGACAGCAACTGTGTGCTGGGCTGCAGCAAGAGCAGTGTGGGCAGCAGGGCAAGGGAGGGGATTCTGCCCCTTTGCTCTGCTCTCCTCAGACCCCACCTGCAGTCCTGTGTGCAGTTCTGGAGCCCCCAGCACAGGAAGGACATGGAAGTGTTGGAGCCGGTCCAGAGGAGGCCACCAAGATGCTGAGAGGGCTGCAGCAGCTCTGCTGTGAGGACAGGCTGAGAGAGTTGGGGCTCTGCAGCCTGGAGAAGAGAAGGCTTCCAGGAGACCTTAGAGTAGCCTTCCAGTATCTGAAGGGGGCTACAGGAAGGCTGGGGAGGGACTATTGACAAGGTCTTGCAATGACAGGACAAGGGGCAATGGGTTTGAACTGGCAGAGGGGAGATTGAAACTGGATGTTAGGAGGAAGTTGTTTGCAGTGAGGGTGGTGAGGCACTGGCACAGGTTGCCCAGGGAGGTTGTGGCTGCTCCCTCCCTGGAGGTGTTGAAGGCCAGGTTGGAGGAGGCCTTGAGTGCCCTGTACTAGTGGGAGGTGTCCCTGCCTATAGCAGGGGGCTGGAACTAGATGATCCCTGAGGTCCCTTCCAACCTTACCATTCTATGATTCTATGATTCTATGCAATGTGACAAAGAGACTGCTCCCCTGTTATACCCTTACAACGTGCAAGCACAAAGTAGACACTGAATGCTTCCCTCCTTTATCTTCATGTTTTCAAATTGAATATTAAGGATTTAAATGTAATTATGGAAGTAGTTTGTGCACATGGGAAATGTCTCTTAAAAAAAAAAAAAAGAATCTGTTTCACTTTGTGTTAATTCAGATGCTCCATTCATGCATAAGGACAAGTGAGCTATAAAATTGGGCAGCCTGTTTTCTGGCAATAATGAGAAGATAATATGCCTAAGGAATGTTTCAGTGACATTAATATCGATAGGTTAATTAGAAAAAAAATTGTAAAGCTTCTCCCAATCATTAGGAAAAAAAAGTGCCTCTGGAATGTGTGAGTTTATTTGTGGAGGCTTTGTTCTGTCTGTATTCCACAGTAATTATAACCTGTCAAAACCAGCCAACCTTACATACAAGCAGGACTTCAGAAGCAGGCTGAAGCAGAAGGAAATACCTAGAGCTTTAAAAGCAGTCAAGAGGATTTTTCTTGCTCAAACGTATTTTGAAGCTGTTGATTGAAGCTATTGAAACTGTTGATTGAAGCTATTGAAACAAGTTCTGGTGTCCCATTGTAAGAAGGCTTAGCTCAGGTCCAGGTTAAGCAACTGATGTCATTCCATCACTGCAGGCCTTTAGAAACAGTCTCTCTGCAGCCTTCTTGTAGATCCCCTTCAGGTACTGGAAGGCTGCTATTAGGTTTCCTCAGAACCTTCTCTTTTCCAGGCTTCACAATCCAAGCTCCCTTAGCCTGTCCTCATAGCCCCTGATCATTTTTGTACATCATCAAAATTATTCTGAAGGAGCATTAATTTACCTGGTCCTGAGCAAAGCCTTCAACACTGTCCCACACCACATCCTGGTCTCCAAGCTGGCGAGACATGGGTGTGATGGGTGGACACGAGATGGATAAAGAACTGCTTTATGGCTGCACCCAGAGAGTGGCTGTCAATGGGTCCATGTGACAAGCAGTGTCCCTCAGGGATCAGTCCTGGGGCCAGTCTTGTTCAACATCTTTGTTGGTGCCATGGACAGAGGCACTGAGTGCAGCCTCAGCAAGTTTGCTGATGACACCAAGCTGTGTAGTGCAGCAGACAGGCTGGAGGGCAGGGATCCATCCAGAGGGACCTGGACAGGCTGGAGAGGTGGGCACAAGCCAATCTCATGACTCTGTGATTCTGTGATGACAGCTTTGTGTGCATTTGCCACCATCACAGAATCATAGAATGGTAAGGCTGGAAGGGACCTCAAGGATCATCTAGTTCCAACCCCCTGCCATAGGCAGGGACACCTCCCACTAGTACAGCTCACTCAAGGCCTCATCCAACCTGGCCTTGAACACCTCCAGGGAGGGAGCATCTGAGTGGTCTGTGAACAGGTGTGCAGATCTCAGCTGCACAAAATGAAATTAATTGTGTGTGCATGTTTCCATCCTCTGTTAAATGAGGAAACCTAATGATAAAAGCAGCCTCCAATGATTTGTGCAGAGGGCATTGCTAGCTATCACTTTATTAATGCATTTTATAATTAAACCTCAGGAAAGAGACTAATTACAGTTAATTCCTTTTATATGATCCTTCTATTTTTATAACGGAAAGCTTTTTTTTTTTTGGCATATTATTTGCTGCTGTTATTATTGTCAATGAGTCCAAAAGGCTGAGAGATTGTCTGTACTTAGAGACTCAGTAGCAACTTCAGAATATCTGTTTTGGTGAATTGCCAAAACCTAGCATTGTTGCCTGGAGGTAGGCAGAGGCTGGATATCTGCTGAGCAAATTTCCTCTCAGCAGAGAATCTGTACTGCCTGGAAATCCCAGGTGTGCTGTGTAGACTGAGCAAAGCTTTGGGGTATTTCTAATCTTGGACTCCCTCCAGTGCCTTTTACATACATGAACTTGGGTGTCTCAGGAGGAGGCATTTATCTCTGGAGGAATTACATTAGCATGTCACAGTATCACAGTATAAGCAAGGTTGGAAGAGACCTCAAAGATCATCAAGTCCAACCCATTACCACAGACCTTGAGACTAGACCATGGCACCAAGTGCCACGTCCAAACCCGCCCTGAACACCTCCAGGGACGGTGACTCCACCACCTCCCTCACCACTTTTGAAGCATGACCCATGGAGTTTTAGACTCAGGACTTTAATTTTTTTTTTTTTCCAAGCTAACCAGCTGCTTAAGCAGCTGTAGCTTCTTACCCCTGCAAATGCCAGCCCTGTGTTCCTGCAGAGAGCTGCTCTTGCATCTTGCCCAAAAGCAGAGGGCACGCTGTGAGGAAGAGAGGGGGCAGAGGACATGGACTGAACTGGTGCAGAGCAAGAAATGGCTTTCACACCACTTCTCAGCAGGTGCTCTAGCTATTTTTTTGATTTTCACTTTTCCACCTTTTTCTGAGAGAGGGAGAAACATTAGAAGTGTTATTACAGAAAAAGAGCTTGGAAAGTGGAAAATGTGCATGACCAAGTGTCTGCAGAGAATGAGAAATGCAGGAGAGAGAAAGGGAGTTCACACTGGTGGGTGGCTAACAAGACAGCAGAATGCACTTTGGAACTCCAGGGGGCTTGATGCCTTCTGCAGCACTGCTGCAAAATACTCCATCTGCATTANGCCAGGTTGGAGGAGGCCTTGAGTGAGCTGTACTAGTGGGAGGTGTCCCTGCCTATGGGAGGGGGTTGGAACTAGATGATCCTTGAGGTCTCCTTCCAACCTTACCATTCTATGATTGAAAAGGAAAATTCATTATCCTACTGAACCTGATAAAACATTACTTTGTTGGAAACAGAGCTAGGATGACATGTTGTAGCATAATGGAATATTAATACCATGTATTTCTCCACTACAGTCATGGATGGAAACCAGCTGAGACTGTTAAAAATTCAGAAGAACATTTTCTGGTTTCTTCTAGATGGTCTTGTGCAGTTGCTATCAGGCAAAAGCAAAGTAAATTCAAGACGGGACAAGCTGATTTTATGGATCTTACATAGAAGCTTGTGCATGGAGACTCCTTCTTCCAAAGCTTCACCCAAACAGCAGAGAACATAAAGTCTGAGAAACATAAAACTATGAAAAGAATTTGAGGAGGAAAAATGCTAAATATAAGAGCTGAGAATATACTTTCAGACATACCACAGGTATGGAGCCTGTCAGACAACCAAAGCCTCAAAAACTACTTTATGCAGAAAACAGATGAATTCTTTGCATCAATGTTTACTAAGGAAAACAACTGCAGAGGGACTGCTCACCACAGGAGTGGGCCTAAGTAACTGATTCCAACAGCAAGATGAGTGGCAAAGGTTTTATAACAAACTGATGAAACAGGTAATAAGAAACCACCAGAAGTAGATGACTTTTGTCCTCACTTCTAAAGACATTTGAATATGAAGCTGCTGAACTGGTAGAGAAAGGATGGAATCTGCTGTCTGGATCAGTAGATTGCTGTATAACAGAGGAATGGGAAGTGGCAAGTGTGGCATCAGTCTTTGAAAATGGTCCTGGAGAATATCCAAGCAAATCTCCTGTTAGTTGAGCAGGTGGAAGGAAGCAATAAGGATGGTGAGGACTATCTGGCACGTGGATAATGATGATACAGTGGGGAAGGGTCAGTATGGCTACTGCACAGGGAGGCCATTCCTCACAGATCTATCACAGGTCACTGGAGCTCTCAGCAACTATATAGATAAATGTGCTCTGGTTAGGACTCTGACATTTTCAAAAAAGCTTTTTACAGTAAAGCCTTCAGTAAAGGCTCTGCTAAGTGATGAGGAAGAATAGTCTGCTAGGTGAGACATTAAATTCCAGGGAAAAAGACTTTAAATAAGTGGCCAATTTTCACAATCAAAAGACCTTACCATGGTGATTATTCTGTTCAGTACATTTGTCTATGTCATGGGGAAGAGGTTGGAGATTGGGGTGATAATATTTGCAGATAATACAATGCCTATGGCAGGGGGTTGGAACTAGATGATCCTTGAGGTCTCTTCCAACCTTACCATTCTATGATTCTATGATTAATATTAACCATTAGGGAAAGAATAGACAAGAAAGGAGAAGCTATCACCATGTCATTTAAGAACATCCTGAAAACTGCAGATTGTTCTGGTGCTTCAACCTCTAAACAAGTGTGAGAAAAAGGTTCTGAGAAGGCCAGTGAGGCTGCTCAGGGGTAAAGAGCAGCTCTCTTATGAGGCAAGATGAAACACAGGGGTAAATTTCAATGGGAAAAAGGTGAATATGATCATAGAATCATAGAATAGTAAGGTTGGAAGGGACCTCAAGGATCATCTAGTTCCAACCCCCTGCCACAGGCAGGGACACCTCCCACTAGAACAGGTCACTCAAGGCCTTGTCCAACCTGGCCTTGAACACCTCCAGGGAGGGAGCAGCCACAACCTCCCTGGGCAACCTATGCCAGTGTCTCACTACCCTCATTGGAAAGAACTTCCTCCTAACATCCAGTTTCAATCTCCCCTCTGCCAGTTCAAACCCATTGCCCCTTGTCCTGTCATTACAAGACCTTGTCAATAGTCCCTCCCCAGCCTTCCTGTAGGCCCCCTTCAGATACTGGAAGGCTACTCTAAGGTCTCCTGGAAGTATGATGTAGGACAGCAGAATAAGGAATGACATGGAGAATGAGAAAGCAATCAGAAGATTGCATCAGTGGTTAAAAAATAGGCCTAGATACTAGATATGAAAATTCTAGCATAAAAATAATCTGCAAACTGCTGATTGTAAGGAATTTTGATTTATAGCCAGTGAAGAATCATTTCATACTTGTCCTCCATTCCTTTCCTAAACATCTTCTACTTCTTCATGGTGGAGTGAGGATACTGGGCTGAGTATGCCACAGGAATGAGTCTAATCTCTGTATCCTTTTACCTTCACAGGTGAGCTCTCCAGTTTCTACTTGTCATGGTGTGGGAAACACAGAAGAGACACTGCCTTGCTCATTCCTATTGCTCAACAAAGCGTTTCAGTTATCAGAGAGGCACCATTTGGTGAGCTCACTTTTGTCTAACGCTCTTGATTCTTAATTTTTATTTTTTTTAAGTTCAGTCTAATTAATTTTTTAGACCTGAAAACCTTTATAAATCTTCCATAAGGTACTGATTTGAAATATGGTGCCTGCCTGCCAACTAAGTAGTCTCACCTTCAGATTTCATACTAAACCACTTTTAGCAAGATTGCTAACTCATTCTTTTTCACAGTTGGCTTGAAGGGTTTTGCTACTAGGCATAGAGCTACAAGGATGCTTTGAATGTGTCAAATTGAGTATATTTTTGCAAGAATGATGTTAATTACACGTGTGAGAGAAATACTCTTTCTCCTTACCTTTCTGCAAACAAATGCTGAAAACCACACACAGCTTTTTGGAGGAATGCTGAATAATAGTGCACTGAAAGTTAATTCACTCTTGATTTATTAAGCTTTTAGACTGTCAAAATATTTTCAGGATCCCTGAAGATCTCAGTTTGCATTTCTTTGTTGCACAGAACAAGAATGTTGATCAGCTTTATGTCTGCATGTCAATATATTCTCCCTTGAGTTCTGCAAATCACACTAACCCAGCATTAAGTTCTCCTTGCTACAGGCTGGCATACAGCTTTCATGCTGGAGTATTCCAGCTGAATTCCCAGAGCTCAGATCAATCACACCTAGTCTCACCACAACTCAGGTTGGATAGTGATGTATATAGTAGGGAACTGGCATGAATGACACTAACCCAAAGGGATGTGGCATTTGGTGGGAAAGCCTAGCCAACAGCTTCTTGTACTGCTCAGATGGATCACAAATCACAGAAGAGACTAAAAATATCTTTGTCTTTGTGCTCTGCTATACTGACAGTGCTGACATTCACCCAACACTTAGTCTGAAGGTGAGATCTGTATTACCACATAAAGTAAAGCAGGTATGTTGGAAGTTTGAAGAGTAAGTGCTACTTAGGTAGAAAAGATTGTCTGCTTAACTGACATGAATCATTCTGCAGGCATCTGTCTTTGCAATGTGTGCACAAGACCTTAGTCAGAGGATGGTGGAGCACTGTGTGCTCCTGCAGTATACTTCTGTCACTTATGTGTGTGCATAAATTCAATATTTAGATATAAAATACTGAATTCTGCCTTTTAGCTAGGAATAGCTCTTGCCATAGGTAGACAAAGTTTCCTGAAGGATCACAAATAAGGTTGCTGTGCACACTTTTATCCTAAGAAAGGACAAAATACGCAGATTGTCATAGTTTGCATAATGCAGTGAACCCTTTCACAGCATGGGATGGTTACTGTTGTGAGTCTCAATGTGCTGCTCACTTGACAAGCTGAGAAGACACCAAGCAAGGCCACACAGACTCCTTTGCAACAATAGAGAAGCTCATCACTGACACTGTAACAGCTTCCTGTCCCTTGTGGCTGCTCCCTCCCTGGAGGTGTTCAAGGCCAGGTTGGAGAAGGCCTTGAGTAACCTGTGCTAGTGGGAGGTGTCCCTGCCTATGGCAGGGGGGTGGAACTAGATGATCCTTGAGGTCTCCTTCCCACCTTAACCATTCTATGATTCTCTGATTTCTGTCTCTAACTGCGTACAACTGAAACAAAGAGAGTGACACCAGAAAAGCAACAGAGAGGAAAAAGAAGAATCAATGCAGGAGTGCAAAGCATGGAAGGCAGAAAATTGTTCAGTGCTTGAATGTTCTGCAAACATATAAGAAAAACCTACAAGAGAATGAGAAAAATAATGTCATATTAGGTGATATAAGGAAAGTAGAGATAGGGCTAAGTGGTGTATGTGGACTGAGAAAAATGAATTGACAAGACAATGAGACTAGAAATGAGAAGTATGCCTGCTGTGGAAGATGTGAGAAAAAGGATGTAATTCACAAAGTGACAAAATGACACAGATGCTCTCTGTGTATGAAAAAGCACATTTCACCCTATTCTTCATGAATTTTGCATTCACTAAGCCCATTTGTGCAAGCTGTTCCATATCCTCGCAGCCCTCAGCCACAGGCTTTTCATTTGGTGCTGGCTTCAATAAACATTTCTGCTGCAGGAGGTGCCACTCGAGGCAGTAAGAGGTCTGTTGGTCATATCTCACATAGCTAGCAAAGGCTATCAACATCCTTTAGCAAGGATGTTTTACAGTTAGTAGCTCCCCATCTCTGAGAAAGGAAGGGATAGAGATCTGCAGGCAAAGCTCTGCTGATTATTGTCCTCAGTGTGAGACAAGAGCAAAATATGAGTTACTGTGAGCCTTACCTAAATAGACCTATAGAACTGTTGTCAATGGTGGCTGAATCTTCAAAGGCTGTGGGGACTGTGCTCTACATTGTTTGTGTTATGTCCCTCATCTCTGGTGACTGATTCAGCTCAATGCTGCTATCACTCACAATGTTTAGGGTTTTTTTTGTCGTGGGATTTCTTAAGTGAACGCTTTAAGATTTAGTATTTGGATGTAGTGTTTAGATTTCTACCAGTACAGAACTCAAACACACTAAGACCTATGCAGACAAATAGGGAAAACTGATCCCTACAGGCAAGATTGAATAATATCAGTAAATAAACTTAGCAAACATTCTGAAGGCAACTTGATTAAGTTAGTAAAAGAACACAGACTATAGCTTAGCTTTCATAGTTATCCACTAAATATCACAGCACTATCAGTTTGCTTTTGGGATTAGAGACACAGATGTTAATTCTGTTGATATTATCAAAGAAACATTAAACTTCTTGCCAGAGGTTTTAAAGTTGCTTAGATGTGAATATGAAGGAAAAATGTACAACACAGCAAAAGCTATTATCCACAAGAAGTAATACATTTATTCCACACAGAAACCACACAGACCTAGGATATGTTTCAACTAATTTCTTGAACTTCTACAAAGCAAGTTTGTAATGTAAGAGGTATTTGGGACTGGCTCTTCAAAATCTGATCAGAGGTGAGAATTCTGCTTTCTCTTTGATACCATCATCAAACACATCTGTAAATGCTGAAAAAAGTCACAATGCATTTTACTTACCCTCATCCTTCCATTTCTTATTGCTGGTCCATCTTCTGCTAACCTCAACACATACAAATCCATTTTGTACTCCCTTCCTCCTCGAATACTAAACCCGAAACCTTTGGCTCCTTTCTCCAAATCAACGGTGAAATAATCAAAGTCCTGTGTTGACAAATGCAAAATTAAAGACAATTAACCATATATACATCATGGTACACATACAAGAAAACTTTAAAACACAGCTCTTCAAAAGTGACCTTCAAATGATCATAGAATCATAGAATGGTAAGGTTGGAAGGGACCTCAAGGATCATCTAGTTCCAACCCCCTGCCAGAGGCAGGGACACCTCCCACTAGTACAGCTCACTCAAGGCCTCCTCCAACCTGGCCTTGAACCCCTCCAGGGAGGGAGCAGCCACAACCTCCCTGGGCAACCTGTGCCAGAGTCTCACCGCCCTCACTGCAAAGAACTTCCTCCTAACATCCAGTTTCAACCTCCCCTCTGCCAGTTTCTCTAGAGAGAAACAATAACTCAGAGTCAAATCAATAAAAGTACCTTTTTCTTTTACAATATCATCCTTTTTTTTTACCAACATAGATGATGTCACCCTACAGACCTTCATACTTTCCTTTTAGGAGCGCTCTAAGCATTTCAGTTTGTACCTGGGGCTGCCTGTACTCTGACAGAGGGTACTGTCTGGTGTCAGGTGAATGCTGCCTGTAATCTATCAAGGGTGGCTGCCTGTAGTCCAGAGGTGGTGGCTGCTGGTAATCCATCACTGGAGGATGCCTGTAGTCCAGGGGAGGCTGTCGGTAGTCCGTCGAGGACTGCCTGTAGTCTGTAAATGGAGGTTGCCGGATATCAGGTTTCACATCCTGTCTGGCTTTTACTTCAGACCTATAACTGAAACAAAGCAAAACGACTTAGAAGGCACCAAAAGATTAAGAAATGCATTACATGCAATATTGAGGAGTGGAAACTAAGTGCCTGACTTCAAAATTGCATAAAAAAGGGTTCACAGAGAAATTTGGAAGGCAGATAGTTGAAACATCCCAAAGTGGTTCTTTTGAAACAGACAGCAGCAATTTCCCCTCAGGTCATACTCTGCAATTTTCCACCTCGTGTCAGTGAAAGCCAACCAGACCCTGGGCTGCATCAGGAGAAGTGTGGCCAGCAGAGCAAGGGAGGTGATTCTCCCCCTCTGCTCCACTCTGGTGAGACCCCACCCGGAGTACTTCATCCAGTTCTGGAGCCCCTATTACAAGAGGGATGTGGAGATGCTTAAGCATGTCCAGAGAAGGGCCACGAGGATGCTCAGAGGGCTGGAGCACCTCTGCTGTGAGGACAGACTGAAAGAGTTGGGGCTGTTCAGTCTGGAGAAGAGGAGGCTCCCAGGTGACCTTCTTGTGGCCTTCCAGTATCTGAAGGGGGCCTACATAAAAGCTGGGGAGGGACTTTTTAGACTCTCAGGTAGTGACAGGACTAGAGGGAATGGAGCAAAGCTGGAGGTGGGGAGATTCAGCCTGGCCGTGAGGAGGAAGTTGTTCAGCATGAGAGTGGTGAGAGCCTGGAATGGGTTGCCCAGGGAGGTGGTTGAGGCCCCATCCCTGGAGGTGTTTAAGGCCAGGCTGGATGAGGCTCTGGCCAGTCTGATCCAGGGTAGGGTGTCCCTGCCCATGGCAGGGGGGTTGGAACTGGATGATCCTTGTGGTGTCTTTCAACCCTAATTGATTCTATGATTCTAAATCAGGATTAGACTCTAAGGGACAGGAACAGGAACAGCTTCTTGATTGGCATGGAAACACCCACACTACTCACTGGAATAGAATGCACTGAGTTTATAAAGTGCTTTTTTACAGAGCTAAAATTCCTATAAAGTGAATGGAATGTCAGTGCAGACATTTATGGGGCCAGCTTCATTGACACAAAGTATTATTATTGTGAGCTTCTTCAGGTTAAAAAAGGAGACCCTCTTTGTAAATACTTAATGTAAGATAGTCTTTGATAGAACATCAGTTAAAACAGTGTGTATCAGTATTATTACTACACACTCCCTATAATACTGCCTGGCTATAAGCCTGTAGCAGTTCATAGAATCATAGAATCATAGAATGGTAAGGTTGGAAGGGACCTCAAAGATCATCTAGTTCCA
>WBNM01026058.1:1666-15614 GCA_013399055.1 Ramphastos sulfuratus | reverse complement strand
AGGGAAGGGGCAAGGGAAGGGGCAAGGGAAGGGGCAAGGGAAGGGGCAAGGGAAGGGGCAGCACCAAGCCTATGGAATGGTGGTTCACAGCTCAGTAACAACTTGTACCATAAGAGTGCCCTTAGGTTCCTGTCCATGGATCAGAATTGCCATCACTGCTGATCCATCTCAACAACTGCCACCTGTATGATAATTAAGCTCCAAAATTAGCTGTCCACATAAACTGCAACAGCCACCACAGGATTGTGTGTCCCTGCTGCTGTGATGGTCCCCAGGACAAACATTTGATTGATCCTTTCCTGCCACAGATCATATGGCTTAGATACCAGTGTAAGACTGCTCCCGGTGCAAGCAGGGCAGGTCCCAAATAGTACACAAACAAGAGCCACTCTCCACACTCCATCACCACCATGCAGACAAGTCAAGGACTCAAGACTTTGGCAAGTTTTTACTAGCTATTAGCTGCAGAGACATGTAGAAAGGGTGGGACAATTAGGTACTGAATTCTACTGGCAAGAGCCTTATTGCTCATGCTGACAGCTCATCTACCTCAAGCCTGCCTTCCCTGCACAGCCATGGTCAAAGGAGACCTCGCTCCTGTGTATGCTCCACAACCAAGACATGCCAGAAACAGGCCAACAACATGCCAACATGAGTTTCACAGAGTTTATGCCATGCAGTCTACACCACAAGAGGGAAAATGGCAATTAGATAGCAAGAGTCCTCCTGTGAAATGGCTTTTAAGTCTTTTTCTGAACAACTTCTGCCAAGCAGGACTTGAATTAAAATTGTGGAACACAGAATGGTTTGGGTTGGAAAACACCTTTACAGGTCATCTAGTCCAGCCCCACTGCAGTCAGCAGGGACATCTGCAATGAAGGTAGGTTGCTAAGAGCCCCAAACAACCTGACCTGGTACAGTTTCAGAGATGGGGCATCTACCATGTCTCTGGACCACCTTCCCTACTAAAAACTCTGTCTCTCTCTTCCTTGGCCCCTTTAAGTACTGAACACCCACAAGAAAGTCTCTAGGGAGCCTCCTCTTCTCCAGGCTGAACAACCCCAGCCCTCCCAGCCTTTACTAACAGTAGAGGTATTTAAGTCCTCTAATAATTTTTGTGGCCCTCCTCTGGACCCTCTGGTCCATGTCTTTTCTATGCTTAGGGCTTCATTGATGGATGCAGTATGCCAGGTGACATCTCACCAGAGCACAGCTGAGGGNCACTCTCTGTGTGCCACCATCCAATTCCTTAGCCAATTTGTGGAAGGCTGGCTGGACTATCATTCATAACACATTTCATACCTGAACAAGACTTACAGATGATCCTGGCATGTATCTGCAAGCTTAATCATGGGGCCATGGCTTGCCGGAGCCCCACAAGTGACAGCTCACAGCTGCTAGAAACACCACAAAGACCCAGCACAAGGGTGTCTCCTGCTCCCTGCAAGAGACACAACCTGGAGGAGCTGCTCTTACCTGTTTTCGTGTCCCTGAAGCTGGAGGGGCTGTGGAGGTGGTGGCTGAGTGACAGGGCTGTGCTGGGCGACGGGGCTCTGCTGTGCCAGGGGGCTCTGCTGGGCCATGGGGCTGTGCTGCTGCGCCATGGGGCTCTGCTTCTCCGAGCTGGGGGCCGAGGCTGGGCTGTTCAGCTCTGCATAATGGGAAGGTAGAGATTAAAGACCTGTCACAGCACAGCATTTAATAAAGGGCAAAGGTAGACAATAACAATTTTTGGTCACACACTAGCTCTGAAAATTTATGCTTTGTCACTTTTACTCTCTTGGGTTGTAATTAGATTTTAAGACATCTGATCCTAATGGGTTCCTTTTGATAGTATGTGGTATCTAAACTCTCAGTTGCTTCTGTAACACCAGTTGACACCTCTATTATTTAAAATCCAACTGAACAAGGCAAGCTGCTGCTTTGTTTCATGTTTTCTTTTAAAGACTAGAAATACTCACAGAATCATCAAAGNGTATGCCAGGTGACATCTCACCAGAGCACAGCTGAGGGCAGTATCACCTCCCTCAACCTGCTGGCCATGCTACTTTGGATGCACTCCAGGATATGGTTTGGTTTCTGGGTTGCAAGAACAGGGTGGTGGCTCATGTTAAGATTCTCATCCACCAGTGCCCCCAGGTCCTTCTCTTCAGAGCAGCTCCCAATAATATCATACCCCAGCTTGTATTGATTGCAGTTGCAAGACCTTGCAATTGGCTTTGTTGAACCTCATGAGGTTCACATGGACCCACTTCTCAAGCTTCTCCAGGTGCCTCTGGATGACATCCCATCTCTTGGACATGTCATCAAGCTCTGCACCACACAGCTTGTAGACTTGCTAAAGGTACACTCAATCCAACTGTCTATGTCACTAATGAAGACATTAAACAGCACTGGTCCCAATACAACCCCCTGGGGGCACTTTTGCCATTCCATCTGGACATTAAGCCATTGGCCATTACCCTCTGTGTGTGCATCCAACCAATTTCTCATCCACCAAACAGTCCATTTCAGAGAGGAGTTTGTGAGGGACCATGTCAAAGGCCTTACAGAAGTCCAGACAGATGGCATCCATAGCTCTTCCCATGTTCACTGATGTAGTCCCTCCATCAAAGAAAGCTACTAGGTTGGTCAGGTGGAACTTAGTCTAAGTGAAGCTGTGCTGGTTCTCTCAAACCACCTCCCTGCTTTCCATGTGCCTTAGCATAACTTCTAGAGATTTGATTTTTTTTTTTTTTCATTTTGGGAAAGAGAATGAATGATTTGACTGCTTTCACCACTGACTCTTGTCACAAAAACTAATCCAGTGGTGTGCTTGTGCCAGTTCCTGCTGCCTTTGAACTTGACAGAAGTTTCCTGTTGTTTTGTAAATCTTTGGGAACTGTGAACAGTAAACTCAATCTCAGTAAATTCTGACTAAGCAGCTAAAGTAATGTTTTATGTCTCTGTATGGTGCCAAATGACCAGAGTTCCACACAGAAACGTGGCAGAAACCCAGAATTCTTATTTCCAAACACCACAAAATGCACAGAGAGAGGCTGGGGTAGGAAATATGCCCTCATGGCCTTACTACAAATAAAGGCTGCCAGTCTTCCTTCAAGTCTCCCACTGCACTTGGTGGAAGACAAATCTGTCACTGAGCCCTGGTCTGACACACTGGCACAATGACATTGCTCACCATTTAACTATTAAGCAGTGTAAATAAGAGAGCCTGCACTGAGAAGATGACAGAGCACTGCAGAAGTCATTGCTCTTGCACGCATTATGTCTTTGCATTCCTGCTTACAACACAGTGAGTGAGGCCAGAGTGTGGCATGATGCAAAGCCTGAGTATTCTTAGCACCAACAGCTCTGCACAGTCCAGATCCTGCCTAGTTTTATATCTGAATCTACTGTGAATGTGGAATGATTTTTTCTTTCTGCATGTGAGTTTGTCCCCTGTGACTGAGTATTTCTAGTGTTTGTCTGCTTCCTTAATTTATGCTTATAATTATTTTCAAAAAGCCTGTCTATTAAAAAATATATTCAATTTGTGCTTAGTTGTCAAAAAAAAAAAAAAGCTTATATATATGCACTTAAAACATTCCTTATGCAGGCATAGAATCATAGAATGGTAAGGTTGGAAGGGACCTCAAGGATCACCCCATGGGCAGGGACCCCTCCCACCAGAACAGGTCCCTCAAGGCCTCATCCAACCTGGCCTTGAACCCCTCCAGGGAGGGAGCAGCCACAACCTCCCTAGGCAACGTGTGCCAGGCTCTCACCATCCTCACTGTAAAATTACTGTAGTTCAAGCTTTAATTGCCCATTTTGCATCTGTGAGTCTCTTTTATATTGCAGTTTCAGAGCTGAAGATTGGGAATGTTGTCCCTCATTTCTACATTGCTTTCATAACTATGGATGAACTAGTGAAATCATGAGCTGCTTCTAAAACTGCTTTGCATTTATATGGCATTTTTTCACCTGAAAGTACATTACAGAGGTATTAGATTTTTTTTTTCCCCCCTAATACTATGAGCTGGGAAGCTAATATCAGGAGGCAAATGAGGTATCCTGTGTCACACAGGGAAGACATGCCTTGGGCACAGATCATTTCTCACCACTGGCACCCAAGAACACCTTGCAGCACTGCATCTCAGATGCACCTCTACTTTCTTTCTAATTTAAGTTATCCATCTCTAACACTGAACTGCTAGCAATTTGCTAATATATGGATAATTTGCTAAGCTGCATTATCCATGATTATCTAAATAAGATGCATGGTCTGCATACAGAGTCCTACTTATTTGTAGATGCTTGCAAACCTGACCTCCAGTGATTATACAGCAGCTCTTTGGTGTGAATCCTGAACTTGTGTTTTTCCCACCAATGAATTCATCTAACAAAGTAGGTAAGTTCTGCCAGTTGTGCCCAATGTCAGACTATTTCTTTGTCCTGTTGCTGGATGCAGCAGCAGAAGGTGAAGGTCATTTCACTGGAGCACGAATCATTAAGTAATTGCTTTACTTGCTGTGTGACATTCAGAGCTCTAATGGTATTTGTTGCTGAGATAGAAAGCCAGTCTCATTAACATGGTGCAATTCACAGCTCAGTACAGCACATTGCTAAACTGAGGAAAAAAAAAAAAAAAAGCCTTGAAATCAACCCCAAAACCCATGAAACCAACATCAAAAGACTTTCCCTGATTAGCTGTGGTATAATGACCAGAGTAATGAGTCTGTCTAGTTATCCTAAGACTACCAATGAGATAATTTAGGGTTCCATTCTTTCCTGTCTTGTGCACTTATAGTGATATGTATGTGGAGGAAACTACTGAACTCTTTCTTCACATCACTTCTTGTCACAGGTAGGTGGTTGGTAGCTGAACATGCCTGGTTATAGCCATTACAGTCCCTTTGATAAACTTTGATTTGGTTTATAGCAGGATCTATAGGATCTATATCTATCTTCTCCAGGATCTTCTGGAGAAGAGAAGGCTTCCAGGAGACCTCAGAGTAGCCTTCCAGTATCTGAAGGGGACCTACAGGAAGGCTGGGGAGGGACTATTTCCAGGGTCTTGTACTGACAGGACAAGGGGCAATGGGTTTAAACTGGCAGAGGGGAGATTTAGACTGGATGTTAGGAGGAAGTTGTTTGCAGTGAGGGTGGTGAGACACTGGCACAGGTTGCCCAGGGAGGTTGTGGCTGCTCCCTCCCTGGAGGTGTTCAAGGCCAGGTTGGAGGAGGCCTTGAGTGACCTGTCCTAGTGGGAGGTGTCCCTGCCTATGGCAGGGGGGTGGAACTAGATGATCCTTGAGGTCCCTTCCCACCTTACCATTCTATGATTCTATGATCTAAAGGAACAAACTCAAAACCTGGCTCTCTCTTAGGGTGCTTTTGGATGGAGAAGATGAAAGGCATTAACCTGACTCTGACACTTAGCTTCCTCCAGATTTGCTTTAAAAAAATCCTTCTCAGAACTAGAAACCTTTTCAAGAGTCCAGCTATCATCTGTGCTGGTTCTAAGGCTGTAATTTTGGCATGCTGTAGGTTACAGCTGAGAAAGCCAACACAAAAGATGTTCTTTCAAGCGGTGACATAACTCAAGCTAATTGGAGGCTACTTAAAATTTTCTTCCTGCTTTTAAGGGCCATTTACTTACCCTCCTGAGGAATGATGCGAAGTGTTACGCTGAGACCAGCATCTTTAATTAGCTTCACAATGTCTGCATGAGGCATGTTGATAATAGACTGGCCATTCACAGCTAAGATCCGGTCTCCAACTTTCAGTTTTGCACAGCGATCCGCGGGGCTCCCATCAATTATCCTCCCTATTTTATGGGGTACAGCTAGAGAAGGAAGGACAGGCACAGTTAAAACAGGCTGAGACAAGCAGCGATGTTCACACGCCAAAGAAAACGAGTTCGCTTAGAAGGAATCAGAGAATCATAGAATGGTAAGGTTGGAAGGGACCTCAAGGATCATCTAGTTCCAACCCCCTGCCATAGGCAGGGACACCTCCCACTAGTACAGCTCACTCAAGGCCTCCTCCAACCTGGCCTTGAACGCCTCCAGGGAGGGAGCAGCCACAACCTCCCTGGGCAACCTGTGCCAGTGTCTCACCACCCTCACTGCAAACAACTTCCTCCTAACATCCAGTTTAAATCTCCCCTCTGCCAGTTCAAACCCATTGCCCCTTGTCCTGTCATTGCAAGACCTTGTCAATAGTCCCTCCCCAGCCTTCCTGTATGCCCCCTTCAGATCCTGGAAGGCTACTCTAAGGTCTCCTGGAAGCCTTCTCTTCTCCAGGCTGCAGAGCCCCAACTCTCTCATAGCAGAGCTGCTGCAGCCCTCTGAGCATCTTTGTGGCCTCCTCTGGACCTGTTCCAACGCTTCCCTGTCCTTCGTGTGCTGGGGGCTCCAGAACTGCACACAGGACTCCAGATAGGGTCTGAGGAGAGCAGAGCAAAGGAGTAGAATCCCCTCCCTTGCCCTGCTGCCCACACTGCTCTTGCTGCAGCTCAGCACTCGGTTGCTGTCTGGGCTGCACTCACACTGCAGGCTCATGTTGAGCTTTTCTTAAACCCAGACCTCCAGTGATAGGACAAGGGCTACAGGTGCAAGCTAGATCAGAGGAGGTTCCATATCAGCATACTGTGAGGGTAACAGAGCCCTGGAGCAGGTTACCCAGAGAGGTTGTGGAGTCTCCATCTCTAGAAGCTTTCAACACCTGCCTGGATGCATTGCTGTGTGATCCACTATAGGTGATCCTACTCTGGAAGGGGAGTTGGACTGGATAATTTTTCAAGTTCCCTTTCAACCCCTAAGATTCTGTGATCAGGATCATCAGGCATCAGAACATTTCCACAATAAATAGCAGTCATAAATTGCCTCCACCTCCTAGTTCACAGCATTTCCTTTTTTTTTTCCTCCTATGCTGCAATAAAGGCACTAAGAAGAAGATTTATTTTACATACAAATTGATATTATTATTGAAAATGCCCAGGGTTCCACTAAATTGTTCTCCTCCTCCATTGATAAATAGAAATGGTACTGCAGATTTATTGAGTTGTGCAGCTTTCTAATTCGATATAGGGCAGCATGAATTTATAGTTAATTATCAGTGCATAAATATATCCACATCAGACAGACAGATGCCTCCCAATTCTCAAGATATTATAGATCAGGTTTGCCTATCCTTTTGCTTTTTTTCTGTGGCTCCCCACCTTTCTGTGTCCTCCATCCATTCTCTTGTCCTGTCCTTTCCCTTGTTTTCCACTGAATTAAAAAAAAAATATTACTCCTGAGCTTTCCCCCAGTGTTTCTTCCCTGTTATTCTCTGGCTTTTAAACTGAATTCATACAATATAGTGGACTCTCCTTTTTACTCTCTCTCTAGGTTCCCTGAAAATCATGCTGCTTTTCTTTCACAGTTAAATTTGACTACACATTCTATTCATATCCTCACGGTATCTGAGTGTCCCTCACCAATCCAACACTTCAGTCTCGGCAAACTTAGAACCTGTGTTCAGGTTAGCAATGTTGTTCAGCCTTGCAATCCACCTGCAGCTGGAGCTTAAAAATAGTTGTGTTTCTCTTTTAAAAGAAACTAACATTCTGGAGCCCCCAGCACAGGAAGGACATGGAAGTGTTGGAGTGGGTCCAGAGGAGGCCACCAAGATGCTCAGAGGGCTGCAGCAGCTCTGCTATGAGGACAGGCTGAGAGAGTTGGGGCTCTGCAGCCTGGAGAAGAGAAGGCTTTGAGGGGACCTTAGAGTAGCCTTTCAGTATCTGAAGGGGGCCTGCAGGAAGGCTGGGGAGGGACTATTGACAAGGTCTTGTAATGACAGGACAAGGGGCGATGGGTTTGAACTGGCAGAGGGGAGATTGAAACTGGATGTTAGGAGGAAGTTGTTTGCAGTGAGGGTGGTGAGACACTGGCACAGGTTGCCCAGGGAGGTTGTGGCTGCTCCCTCCCTGGAGGTGTTGAAGGACAGGTTGGAGGAGACCTTGAGTGACCTGTACTAGCGGGAGATGTCCCAGCCTATGGCAGGGGGTTGGAACTAGATGATCTTTGAGGTCGCTTCCAACCTTACCATTCTATGATTCTGTTCCAAAATCTGGAAAAGGGAAAGAAGGAAAAAAGAGGAGGAACTTTGTATTAATTTTTTCTTTCTTTTCAACCTAATGGCCTTTACCTTCCCAATAAATTTATCTACTCTAAGTGTTTTGGCACCGCTGTGCTCTGTTCTGTCATGCCATGAAAGCATCCACAGTAGGTGGCCTTCAGAAGCAAGCTTCTGTCTGCCAAAGTACCTGTTCATTTGATGTTTGACTTTTGAGGCTTTAATGCTCCTTTGCTGAGATGGTACTGGTGCAATGTCTTGTCATGCTGCAGAGGGGAGTTGTTGAAAGCTTTTGCAGAAGGAACCTGAATGTCTATCAAATTCTGTAAAGGACACCACTGGTATGCTGCTATACCAGGGCTTGCTGGGCAAATCCAATTAATTCCTAATGAAACTCACACAATTGCATGCAAGTTGATTTCTGTGCATTTCCAGTTAATAAAGAGCAGAAATTCATCTCCTGGGTTCTTCTTTCTCTGTAATATCCTGAGTTGCTGGTCTCTACTTGCTCTCCCCAGTGGAGCTCTGCCTGAGTCTCCACATAAGCCACAATATCCTGGCCACTGTGGTCCTGGCTGCTGCCTTGGGAGGGGAAGATTTAATTAAGGATTTCTTGGCAAGCATGGCTTCTTCTAAGGGATGTCCATTATCTGATGTGCAGGTTGTTCATGAAAATGAAGAGTCTGTGATGGTGAAATACCTGCTGGGAAGGGGTAAGAAGGAGGTACTCTCACAGGAGATTAATCAGGTAAAATCTAAGAGCAAAGGTAGAAATGAACTCTGAACTTCTGTATTGGAGAAATGTTATCATTCAGAGAGGTCATCTAAAAGAAAAGAAGAGCTGTACAACTGTCAGTACTGAGTGGGTTGAGTGAGATGGCAGACCACACCTATGGCAGGGGGTTGGAACTAGATGATCCTTGAAGTCCCTTCCAACCTTACCATTCTATGATTCTATGATTCTATCTCACGAAAAGAAATGCAAGATGATGCATATGGGGAAGAAATAACCCTGACTAAGCTTGAGCAGAAGTGAGCTCTATATTGACTCCTACCACTCAAGAAATCTTGACATGTGTGCTTGGTTCTCTAAAAAACAAACTCAGTAGACCAGAAAACTGAATTTTAAGAATAAGAAAAAGAATAGCAATGGAAACAAACTATTGTTAGTTACTACTGTGCACCTAAAGTCTGAGTATTACTGATAGTTTCAGTATCATAGAATCACAGAATGGATAAAGGTGGAAGAGGCCTTAGAAACCCTCTGCTCCAACCTCCCCACCATGTGAAGGAACATCTCTCAACTAGACTGAGCTGCTCAAAGCCTCAGACTTGGCTGCTCAGGGCCTCATCTCATCTCAAAACCCCCTGCACTGAACTAGTAAAGATTCAGAAAAAGACAACATGGCAGTCAGAAGCAGAAAACAGGCTCTGCATAAAGGTGTAGTCTATGAACTTGCTATCCACAGCTTGGAGAAGAGAAGCTGGGACAGCATCCTGGAGGGCTAGAAGAATGAAAGGATTCAAAAGTGAAGAAGGCAAATGCAGACAGGTGGATCCACTGCTGATTAAATGAGAAAGTCATGGCTGTGAAAGCTTTATGAAGGTATCCAAATATTCTGCTGCATGGTTTATTGACAAGAGGTGACTTCAGGAAGATTTGAACCCTGACAGCACCAAAACTTTGAATCCTGCCAGCACCAAAACACCTAAGATACTTGAAGCCATCAACCTCTCCCCCTAAATCTCCTTCAGATACTCCCAACATTTGTGTCAGGTAGTTAACTCTGCAATAATCAGCTCTAAGCTCATTATCCAAAGAGAACTTACATTAAAAAATTAAGAGACAAAATTAATTTAAAAGAAATCTTTGCATTTAGAAATTGAGTAAGGTTTGCTTTCAGATACTTACTGATAACTACAAATGCACACTTACCTTCTATTTGACAAAATCACCCACTTTTGCTCTCCATGCACAAATTAACACCATCTTCATAACAGAAAAAAGGATAAACACCTGAGGGCACATAAGCCCTCAGACCTGTGCTGCTCCTAACANCTGGGCTGCACTCACACTGCAGGCTCATGTTGAGCTTTTCATCACCCCAGACCCGCAGGTCCTTTTCCTCAGGGCTGCTCTCAGCCATTCCCCACCCATCTACCAGTGCCTTCGTGTTTGGAAATAAAAACGTTTTTTCTCCTCACTTGGGAGACCTATATGCTAGAAGCAGCTGATTCTAAGAAGATGTTACCAACACATATTTGTGTGGCTTACATCTGGAATGTTGTTAATATCTGTTTAGCACTTTGAGATACAACTGTTGAGATGGGTTTTTTTTGTAGAGTGCAACTTCCCTGGTTTTTTTTCCCCTCTACATTAGCTAAATGTCCAAAATGATCAGTTAAGGGGAAAAAAAAAAATCCCTCTATCTATTAAACCCTTTGGCAGCTAAATTCCTGCAGTCTTCTCTAATGTTCACAGATACAGATAAGCAAACCAAGTAAATGAACCTTCCTGAGCCAGCTGTCCTTTTCAATGTTATACAGCTGATCACATGAATATTTATCACACCCTCAATTCTCAGAAGGTGCAACCAACGGGCTCCAGCAGATCAGATTTTAATTGGGAGAATAAATGAAATGTAAACATCTGTAATTTCATTGCTACTGGATAATCTAAAATTTGGGAGGCTCAAGGATGGGCATTTTCTATCAGTACTGCTATTTGAATCCTGATAAAATATTTGCCTGCGATCCATCAACTGTTTTCTGTGGCACTCATTTTGAAAAGGGAAATCTGTGGCACCCTGCATAGTTGCAGAAGGCAGGATTGGCTGATGAGCCTATGGACTGAAAAATCCCCTTGTGTGCTGCTATGGAGCATACTCATTTGCATAGCATGGGTGTAAGAAGCTAGGTGGGAAGGACTGCACAGTCCTCAGAAATCTGAAGACCTAAGAAAAAAAAATACTGCAGCTTAGGTTTCTCATGAAAGCAAAAATGGGTCCTGTGGAATCAGCAGACAACCCTTGATTCCCTTCCCAGGTTTGGGCTGCAAGAACTTGCAATTTGCTCTTTTTGAAATCACAAGAGCAACACCATCAGGTCCAAATGACACAGGAACACTTTGGAGGACAGAAGTCATCTAAAGTGAGATGGCTGAGAGCTTCAGCACTTTATGCTTCAAAACAAAAACTCAAGGCTTCAAGGAGACCTCATAGAAGCCTTCCAGTATCTGAAGGGGGCCTACGGGAAGGCTGGGGAGGGACTATTGACAAGGTCTTGCAAGGGCAGGACAAGGGGCAATGGGTTTAAACTGGCAGAGGGGAGATTTAGACTGGATGTTAGGAGGAAGTTCTTTGCAGTGAGGGTGGTGAGGCACTGGATCAGGTTGCCCAGGGAAGTTGTGGCTGCTCCCTGCCTGGAGGTGTTCAAGGCCAGGTTGGACGAGGCCTTGAGTGACCTGTGCTAGTGAAAGGTGTCCCTGCCTATGGCAGAGGGTTGGAACTAGATGATGTTTGAGGTCCCTTCCAACCTTACCATTCTATGATTCTATGATTCTAACTAGTCAGTATTTCATGCCTGCATACTGCAGCAATATGTTTTCAGTGACATTCAAAATGTCTTTAACTTCTTAAGGTTTCTTCACTGCTATTAATTGCCTACATTGATTTGAAAAACTAAACCATGTAAAAATTGCTTTTAGCTCCAAATGATACAATAAGTTAAACAGATTTATATAGCTGAAGATGCAGAAGAACAGCTCAAATCTGAATAGAATCATAGAATCATAGAATGGTAAGGTTGGAAGGGACCTCAAACATCATCTAGTTCCAACCCTCTGCCATAGGCAGGGACACCTTTCACTAGCACAGGTCACTCAAGGCCTCGTCCAACCTGGCCTTGAACACCTCCAGGGAGGTTGTTCTGCACTCCACAGCCTCCCTGGGCAACCTGTGCCAGTGCCTCACCACCCTCACTGCAAACAACTTCCTCCTAACATCCAGTTTCAATCTCCCCTCTCCAATTTAAACCCATTGCCCCTTGTCCTGCCATTGCAAGACCTTGTCAATAGTCCCTCCCCAGCCTTCCTGTCGGCCCCCTTCAGATACTGGAAGGCTACTCTAAGGTCTCCTGGAAGCCTTCTATTTTCCAGGCTGCAGAGCCCCAACTCTCTCAGCCTGTCCTTATATCAGAGCTGCTGCAGCCCTCTCAGCATCTTTATGGCCTCCTCTGGACCTGCTCCAACAATAACAAGGCTAGGTAGAAAAAAGAAGCCAGATCCTTTGCCCTGAAGTCGCAAGTAGCCACAGGTAGGTGCTGTAGGTGGATTGTCACTGCTCTGTTCCAAGGCAGTGCAAGAAAACATCCTAATATCCAAAGCCCTCCCTTCTTTTGAACTTGAACATTGGTCACAGAATATGGTGTCCCCAGGCAGCACCTAACTCAGGAAGAAGCATGGATGAAGTTGCAGCACAACTGTCTCAGATCAGAGAGTTATCATTGATCAATAAACCGTTCTTATCTCTAAACTGCACAAAGAGACTCTGGAATTGAATGGGACTTATTTCAGAACACTGTTTCCTGAAGAGGCTTACCTTGGGGTTATGATTTTAAGTTAAGAATGAGCATTTTGAGAACTGAGAGAAATTTCTTTCATTAGACTCCAGAATTAGACTCCACACTGGCATAGGCATTGGCTAAACATGAGAAGGATCATAACAAGCATGCACAGTCATCTGCCTTTAATTCTGACACCGAACCAGGGCATCTAAAAGATGTTGCTAACTTAATGAGCAAAGGTGGAAAGATCTCCATAAAGCTGTGAAGCTAATGCAGTACAGATTCCCCCCCCAAGCTAAAAGTAAAAAACTAGAGTTGGCTTCCAAGCATTCAGCTGGGAACCTGACACTGCATCCTCTAAAGAAATGCCACTGGAGGTGACAAAGTTTTGATGAACTATGTGTAGCCTTGCCTAAGACAAGCAAGCTCAGAATAAGCTCAGATTTAGGTGGCCTGCCTGAAGAAGGGATGAAAGCCAAAGCACCCTTTAATATTTGGATTGGGTCTGGGGGAAAGCATCTTCAAAGGGCAGTGGAAGTTAATAGTTTTATTAGAAACAGGTCAGAAGCCTGGCTCAGTGTATTTTCTTTCTCTAATCTCTTAGCACTCTAAGATCCGAGGTGCTCTGCACTAGCCAAAATAACTTGCTTCTGGATGTGCCACTCAAACACAGTGCTTTATTTATCCACTTCATCTTCTTTTACTGATACCATTCTGAAGCATGGCTGACCTTGTCTATGCCCCTGCTTTGCCCTCTGCAATCCCCTCGCTCGATCCTTGTCACTCGTTTCCCACTCCTGATATGTCCCACATCAGAACTGCAGGTTTGTGCAAGATAATCCCCTGTGCTGGATTAGAAAACACCTCAAGGAATGCTTTGACAAAAGGGAGACAAAATTTCTGCCATCGTTGAGCACAGGAAAAGAAATGTGCCACAAGGAAAAATTACAAAAATGACATCCAGATCTAAAGGCTGGCTCCAAGCTACTTAACACTAATTTATTAAAATGATAGCTGCTGCTGTGCTGTCTACCACAAAATGTGAAAAAATGGCCTATTCTCTAATTATGGCTGTAGTTTGCCCTCACTCTGTCCCTGTAGCAAGGGGGAAACAAGCATGTAACATTTTGAAATATTAATTTTGGTGGATGAGAAGCTCAACATGAGGCAGCAGTGTGCACTTGCAGCCCAGAAAGCCAACCAGAGCCTGGGCTGCATCAGGAGAAGTGTGGCCAGCAGGGCGAGGGAGGTGATTCGCCCCCTCTACTCCACTCTGCTGAGA
>WBNM01026057.1:35209-52381 GCA_013399055.1 Ramphastos sulfuratus | reverse complement strand
GGAAGGGAAGGGAAGGAAACAATACAATTTATTTTAGTGTCTTAAACTGAGTGAATTTCTTGTTGTTTCACACATCAACCAGAGACAAACTGCTTTTGGGCAGAAATTATTTTACTTGGCAACTTCTTTTAAAATTATGTGAATTTTAACACAATAAAAATTAAAGAATTACCTTTAGATTATAAACTGTCAAAATGATTTCACTAAGGAGTAAATTGACTATTTTCATTTATTCTTGGCATTTTCTCTGTACTTGTTGCTGTCAGGGTGTTTTCATTGTGTTGTTAAAGAACAATTGAATGACACAAATGTAAACTGCTTGAATATTTATGATGTGATGTTTAGCTTAGTTGTTACAACTGTACAAACCATAAGAACATTGTACACTCTATTTCAGTAAAAATAGTGCCCTGTCTATTTTGAGTAATGAAGAAATTTCTTGGATGGGAGACCATCTGGAAACCCATTCAGAAAGAGAAGGGGAAGAAGATAGTGAAAGGTCACAAAGCAAAAGATAAATTGCCTATACTTAAAAAAGGAAAAAGGAATCTGAAAACCCACTTTCAATTGCATTCTGACATTCAACAAAATCTGACTTGCAAGTTTATTCTCATTTCTTGGTTTACAAATGTAATTTTTTTTTTTTTACTGTATACTGAAAATAGGACCTTAATTTTCTTCTGTTCTTTCAAGTTTAAAGTTTAATGACTGACTGTTAATTTTGTCTGCATTATCATATTTTGCCTGTGTTGTCACAGGATGGCAAAAGGATCAGCCTCTTTGATACATCAGATTTTAGACTACAGACTACTTTAGACTACTATACTGGAAGACCTCTTTTGAGTTTATGCTTCAGACACTTAATATGCACATTGCTTTTTTACATTTTTTACATGGTGATCTCCATTTCTTCTATGTCTCAGTGTCCAAGTTATAAAGTTTTGCTTTTCACTAAGATTTTTCAGGTATTGCTTTTCTTAATTGCTGTTTCTCATAAATGCTTTGTGTCCCTTCTCCTCTAGTATATGATTTTTGACACACCTATGTATTTCGCATACACAATATTTTAATGTTTGTTTTTTTTCCTGTGTTGTGATTCTACATGTGCTTGTACAAACTGGGAAGGAAAGAGGAAGGAAAAGAGTTAAAATTATTCTTTAAAAGACACTGAATTTTTAGAGAAGTTCACTCAAATTAATCATAGAATCATAGAATGGTAAGGTTGGAAGGGAGCTCAAAGATCATCTAGATCCAACCCCCTGCCATAGGCAGGGACACCTCCCACCAGCACAGGTCACTCAAGGCCTTGTCCAACCTGGCCTTGAACACCTGGAGGGAGGGAGCAGACACAACCTCCCTGGGCAACCTGTGTCAGTGTCTCACCACCCTCACTCCAAAGAACTTCCTCCTAACATCCAGTTTAAATCTCCCCTCTGCCACTTTAAACCCATTGCCCCTTGTCCTGTCATTGCAAGACCTTATAAATAGTCCCTCCCCAGCCTTCCTGTAGCCCCCTTCAGATATTGGAAGGCTACTCTAAGGTCTCCTGGAAACCTTCTCTTCTCCAGGCNCACTCAATGCCTCTGTCCATGGCACTGACAAAGATGTTGAACAAGACTGGTCCCAGGACTGATCCCTGAGGGACTCAACTTGTCACTAGCCTTTTCCTCTCCATCTCCTTCCTTTCAGCACCACCTCCCCTTTTCCACCCTCTCTACTGCTTTCCCACCCTGCACCAGATTTCCCCTTTTCCCCCAAACTCAGGGCACCTGGGTTCTGCTGCAGTCTCCTCCCACCCCAGGTGTGGCCACTTTGTCCTCCCTGCTCACTCCCATATTTAATTAGCCCCAGAAAAGGCAGAAGCCCCAAGCTTGCCCAACTGGGCAGAGGATCCTCCTCCTGTGACCAGAGGTGAGTCCCCATGGTGCACACTGGGTGAATGGGAGTGGGATCCAAAAGGCCGGGGGGCCTGGTGGCCCCCCGGTTAGCTAGGAGTAGGTTCAATGATCATTGTAACGTCACTCACTGGTGCTGGCTGTGCCTCCTTGCTTGGGTTGAGCTCTTCTCTGTTTAACTGTTTCTTTTTGCTCCTTTGTAAAATGTCAGGAATATATCTGAGAAATGTTTGAGAAGCCTCAAATGAGCATGGAGGGAATCATGGGATCTGGATAAGAGTAGATGTTTGTTGGGTTTATTTGTTTGCTTTTAATTTAGTTTCCATTAATTATAGGAATAGAGTTCTTCAAACCCTAGAACCAATTCTTTTCTTTCTTTTCTCCATCTGGGTGATAGACAGGGTGATAGGGTGGTAGTTCTCTTCTTGCCCTGTTATTTTACAGTTCTAAAGAGTTCTGTGCAGTGGAATCAAGTAAACAAACATTTGGAGAAGATAAACCAAATAAAAGTTGCTTGGGTTTTGTTTGTTTTTTAATTCTCTGTTGCAGAGTCTGCAGGAACCTAAAGTTAAAGAGTGATAGATTTGGAAGATTCTAAGAGTGTATTCTCCTTCTACTTGCTAAGTGTTCTGATTGTTTCATTATGGGGGTAAGCAACATGACATCTCTCTGTGAACACAGGCAGAGTTTATGAAGTGTTTCTCATTAAAGACATTCTGTACTAATAAAGTAACAACAGAGATGTATTTTAGTAAGGCTTGCTTAGGTCACCACAGGAGATAACATTGATGTTAGTTATTCCATCGATGTCCACAACTATGCTCAGTGTTTTGATTCTGTTGTGAATTGGGGGGAGGGTGGGGGAAGGGCAATTTATCTGGGTTTCTTTATGAAAATCCAATAACACACAAAAAAAACTCCCTCTTTTTTTCTTTTTTTTAATTTTTTTTCCCTGTCTTATAGATCCATGCCTGCCTTTTTCTCTCTCTTCCCACATGATTGCTAATGGACTGAACAGGCAGAAATACATGAGAGCTTTGTTTCCTTCACTGAAGTAACCATTTCTCATGGTTGTAATTTTCTGTATCCCATTGTTACCACCTCATATTCCCTTTCTTTTATTTTCCCTTGTTCTAGCATTTTATGTAAATACATACTTCCTTCATACATGGCAGACAAATTAACTGCCTCAAGCAACTTGTTTGAAAATAGGATTCCATTCATTTCTTAACTTTTTTTCTTTTTCCTTTCTTCTAATTAAATAGAGCAGAGTTGCTTTTATTTAAATCAATGGTATTTGTCCAGAGCTACTTAGCTCATCATAAAGCAAATAGATCAAATGGAAGCCTGCTACCATGAGCAAACTCTGACCAAGTTCTTACTGGAGTAAGGAACTGTAAAGGAGTCCTGTAAGACTAAACATCTGTTGTCTTCACCCCTTGTGCTTCGCTGTAAGTGCACCTGTACTTACAAGGTGAGTTAGAGGTGTTCTGTGTACTTTTGTCCTCAAGGCCTGCCTTCATATTGCTTATTTACATATGCAGCCCACAGAGAACCAGATAGGCTATTGGCATGAGGAAAGCAGCTAAAATTTCCACTTCAGGTTTTAACATCTTTATAAGGCATATAGAAAGTACCATACAAAAATGTACCACAAACAGAAACAGTTGGGAAGAGAAGAAATTCCTTTCCTCTTGACTGTGTTTTTGCATTACTGATACAGCATTATAATTTCTTTTTAACTTGCAGGATGATTTTATGTACTAGAATTTGCATATGCTGACCTATTGGATACCTGGGCCTATCAGTCAAACTTTACTGTCAATTTAATTTCACTACATCACCCCCAGAATCTAGATCAAAACCCTTGGGCATTACCATAGGCATCTGCTATTCTGGAGATATTAGCAGTCCTGTCAACTACTTTTTAGAACTTCTTTTACAATGGTGCTGTTTCTTGGTAACAACTTTCTGCACCAGCCAGCTGCACAGAGAAATAGTTAATAAAATAAAATGATAAATAAAATAGTCTCAAAATTGCCAAAGGCATTGAAACAAATGTAATTAATTCTCTCAGCAACAAGCTGCTGAGTCTAGTAAATTAGTAAGAAATCTTTATCCTTTCTGTGTTTATAGTACTTAAATTTTTTTTTCAGGACTGGTTCTTGAGAATATGCTACTTTCCCAATTTCATCACTGACACTAAATTTAGCTTTCTGTATTTATTCAAAACAGTACCCCAGAAAATAAACAGTGATTGTGAAATTTCCATATCTGCATAGTTGCCCAGATTAATTTCCATATATAAGACCAAGTGCAAGGTCCTGCCCCTGGGTAGGCACAATCCCAAGCACAACTCCAGGCTGGGTGGGGAATGACTGAGAGCAGCCCTGAGGAAAAGGACCTGGGAGTCTGGGTTGAAGAAAAGCTCAACATGAGCCTGCAGTGTGAGTGCAGCCCAGACAGAAACCAAGTGCTGGGCTGCAGCAAGAGCAGTGTGGGCTGCAGGGCAAGGGAGGGGATTCTGCCCCTTTGCTCTGCTCTCCTCAGACCCCACCTGGAGTACTGTGTACAGTTGTGGAGCCCCCAGCACAGGAAGGACATAGAAGTGTTGGAGTGGCTCCAGAGGAGGCCACGAAGATGCTCAGAGGGCTGCAGCAGCTCTACTATGAGGACAGGCTGAGAGAGTTGGTGCTCTGCAGCCTGGAGAAGAGAAGGCTTTGAGGAGACCTTCTAGTAGCCTTCCAGTATCTGAAGGGGCCTACAGGAAGGCTGGGGAGGGACTATTGACAAGGTCTTGCAATGACAGGACAAGGGGCAATGGGTTTAAAGTGGCAGAGGGGAGATTGAAACTGGATGTTAGGAGGAATTTTTTTCCTGTGAGAATGATGAAGCACTGGCACAGGTTGCCCAGGGAGGTTGTGGCTGCTCCCTTCCTGGAGATGTTCAAGGCCAGGTTGGACGAGGCCTAGAGTGACCTGTTCTAGTGGGAGATGTCCCTGCCCATGGCAGGGGGTTGGAACTGGATGATCTTTGAGGTCACTTCCGACCTTACTGTTCTATGATTCTATATTCACCTAAGTGAATCATTATGACCTCTAAGCTTGGAAAAGTCACACATCCAAGAGAGGCATCATCCACATAAATGAAAGGTGTTTGACTGTCTGAAATACCTCCTGGAAACCTCATTGCTTTTCTAAATCCCAGTTAGCAGAAGGCACTCTGTTTTGGATAAGCAGAGGGTTTTTCAAATTAGTTTGTTACAAAGTCACAGTTACTGTAGAAAACACCAAAAAATATAATTCCACTACAATCAGTAGCAAAGCTTTCCTTCACTTCAGCCAAAAATTGCCACAATATTATTGCATTAAACTGATTTCCTCCCCCCACCCCGAGATTATATTAATACTCTTTCACATCCCTATTTCTTATGCAAGTTCTTCACCCTAAGAATAGTTCTATGGTTTTATACAGGATAGAACACTATGATCTGCGTCACCCCCTCATCACTTAGTAATCTATAAAGACAGAACTTTGATAAAGCAAGCAGGTGGATCTGCCAATCTCCTTGTTCATTTTTAACAGTTTTTATAGTGATATTTTTTTCCCTGTAAATAAGGTATTTTTCAAAATATTGGAAACTCATTCCTATGACTTTAAACTTTTACTGAAATGCGTCAAAATGTATTTTTGCTTTATATATCACTTTAATTTTTTTTTTTACTTATTTAAATTAAATTACTTCTCAGTGTCGTGGTAGGCCTGGATAGGTCAAAATAGTCCTGAACATGTCCTGCCCTGCCCAGACCTGTTTTTCTGATCTCCCTCCTTCTGTTGTGGGGAGAAGCAATTGTGAGAAAGAGGATAAAGAACCTGAAGCCACTGAGTCTAAAGACTTGTTTTGCTCCTGTTTACATCCCGTAGTAAACAAGGTGCATACACTTGGCTTGTGCCTGCCTCATGCAAGACCTATGTTTTTCCCTAATTTGGGTAAAGTAAGCTTATGGCTTCACCTACTATGGTTAAGCCTGGCTAACTGCCATTCTGATTGGCTAATCTGTGTCCAAAGGCTCATTAAGTTTTGGGCTACATTGATAAAAGAAGATGAGCAGGTGACACAACATTCTCTGCTGTTATATTTGTGCTTGCTTGCTGCTGCCATTGTTCCTGCCTTATTGTGCTCTCTCTGCTTCTGGCAGTGATTCCATTATTGCCTCAACGTGCATCTTGCATGTTGTTCATCATTATGGTATGCTGAACTGTAAGTTAGCTCTGCTGAATAACAAGCCCTATGCTTTGGGCTAGTCTGCCTGGAGACTGTATCAAGTTTACCAGAAACAAGCTTTAAGTGCCTTCATGCAATAGGCCTGCATGGCCAGTGTGACATTCGTGCTAAGACTGCACATCTGCCAAGACATCCTGCCTGCACCTGAAAGTCTCTTGCCAAGACAGGAAGCCCTTGGAGGGACACACAGAACATTCAGAGGAATCATGATCAGGTTGGAGATCATCTGCCTCTTTCCCCAGCATCCTGTAAAGCCTGGGAAGAATCAGAAGCCTCATCAGGTGACAAGACATCAACAGAATTCCCTGAAAGTGTTTGGGGTACTGTCTGAAACTGTAGTTAGCCTCGTGAATCAGGAAATAATTTTGTGAGTAACTACTCAAAGGCTCTTGTAATTCACCACTTGTCTTCTACCACAAGCAGAAAGGAGCTCCTTGAGTCTGTCTAGTGGACAAGTGGTATAAGTGACTGCGAGAACCTTCTCTTCCAGTTCAGTTGAGTTCAAATATTGTATTATTGCCAGTTATTTGTCCTAGATCTAGTTGATCCTTTATGTAATGTTTTTTATGACTGTTGCAAAGAACCTGTTGTTATTTTTTTTAAAAATAATTGGCAAGGGTGAGAGTCCTGAATATAAAAATTAATAAAAAATATTAATTTGGAAAAAAACACCATCTTGCATTAATTAATTACCCCTCCATTACACTCAGGAAGTTATTGAGCTTCTCAGGCTCATGAAGTTACTGAGATTTTTAAAAACAGTAGCAAATACTTTGCCATTCTGATTCTCCCCAACCATCCAAGGTTCTAGATTTACCAGGATTTATCCCACTCACAATTATGCCAAGGCTGTCATTCCTTCTATGAAAATGCTTTGTAGAGATAGAGAATAAGAAATTCCACAAGGTTAAAGGGAGGGGGAAAAAAAAAACAGCAGAAATAATGTGTTATTCCAGTCTCTGACACTTTTATCTGTTTTCCTCAGAGTACTCTTTTTAATATATATCCACAGAGCTTGCAGACTAAAAAGTTATGCTGCAAGGCAAGATAAAATATGCAAGAGGTATCTATTACTGAGCTTATTTTGCATATAGGTAAACAAAAGCGAAGACAAGTCACTATTTAGTGACTTACTTGAGATGTTCTGCAGTGGGATCATTTCACCATAACAGGAGAGGTAAAGTGCATGGCAAGTTTATTACAGCTGTAAGCTCCTAACAGTCAAGGTACCTTTGGCCCTCCTGATCATAGCCATGAATTAAGGCAAAGATTAAGTAAGACATAACTTGCACAGTATACAATTGGGTGATTTTGAAGCTAAAATATGAATTGTTCACTAAGGTTCCTTACTCAGGGACAATCTTTATCAAAAAGGCCGATAGCCTGTTTCTTTGAATGATATAAACTAAGTTGACAAGGCTTTGTCTGTCTTCCCTTTATGTGGCATAGAGTCTTGTTCATTCCATACGTTTTGCTGGGTTAGAAATGTCTGCTGGAGTATTATTTTTAACATCCCGTGTTATGAAATGGATTGTGAACTTGTTAGGATGTTGGCATCCAACTACCTAACAGAATGGGACTTGTCTTTTTAAGTGGCCTGTAGGCTTTGAAGTGAAGCTCTAAGGTTGATGATCTGAGCATCAGAAGATGTGTGGAGGGGGTCCTCAGAAGAACTCAAATTTTGTCTTGAAACACACCTTTCTTCCCTCTTTTCAAAGATATAGTAGGAATCATATGCCAAGCTATTTTCTTCTTGTCTCCTTTTGATTATTTCCAGTTAGATAACAAAACAAAACCCAACAAACAAGCAAACCACAAACAAACAAAAAGGTGTCTTGTTAAAATGGTATTGACACTCTTAAATTCTGGGCAGTGAGGACTGACAAAACTTTCTCTTACTTAACAGCTAAGTTACTTTCCAACAAAATAATGTCTAATTTTAACACCGCTTACGCTCAGCACTGCCAAGATAGGATATTAAATATCCATTTGAAGAAAATATATGTTTGTGTGAAACATGATACCCCTTGCCAAACACTGGTCACCAAGTCCACGTTCTAGTACACTGAACGGACAGAGGAGTAGAGTGCAACCTNGTTTAAACTGGCAGAGGGGAGATTTAGACTGGATGTTAGGAGGAAGTTCTTTACAATGAGGTTGGTGAGACACTGGCACAGGTTGCCCAGGGAGGTTGTGGCTGCTCCCTCCCTGGAGGTGTTCAAGGCCAGGTTGGACGAGGTTTTGAGTGACCTGTACTAGTGGGAGGTGTCCCTGCCTATGGCAAGGGTTTGGAACTGGATGATCTTTGAGGTCCCTTCCAACCTTACCATTCTATGAAATACTATAAGAAAAGGTGTATGTATATTTTATTATTAGTTATAAGAAAGGAGAACTACTGTATAAACTATTAAACAAGGAGAGGCTGAGGAATCTGGGGTTGTTTAACCTGGAGAAGAGGAGGCTCAGGGGAGACTTTATCACTCTCTACAACTACCTGAAAGGATACTGTAGCCAGGTGGGGATCAGTCTCTTCTCCCAGGCAACTACTGACAGAACAAGAGGACACAGTCTCAAGCTGCTCCAGGGCTGGTTTAGGCTGGGTGTTAGGAAGAAGTTAACAGAAAGAGTGATTTGCCATTGGAATGGGCTGCCTGGGGAGGTGTTGGAGTCCCTGGAGGTGTTTAAAAGGAGACTGCATGAGGCACTTTGTGCCACGATTTAGTTAACTAGAAGGTGTTAGGTGATAGATTGGACTCAATGATCTTGAAAGTCTTTTCCAACCTGGTTAATTTTGTGATTCTGTGAAACCTAAGTCCTACATTTGAATATGTTCTGAGATAAGGTATGCATCAGAAATTTATTTACGTCACAGGAGAGACTTTAATTATACTGATACTTCTTCAAGAATTAATTACACTCTACTATTTCAGTTCACCAGAAAACAGATAAAGAAATAAAAAAGTAACTCTAGGACAGGAGCACACAACAAAATGGAATATTTTCTGCTTTCAGATATACTATCTGGGATCTAACAGGTACTGACTCACAATTTTTGTGTGACAATAGACATCTAAGTAGACTAAAATAAAGATTTGCTCATGTTATATCGGTTGCCATAAGACTGTCTACATAATCTAGATGGTGTTGTGGATGCTTATCTTTGATTTAAAACTCTCTAAATCTGCTAAGACCTGGTTCAAATAGGTATACTCTGAACTCAATTTAAAAGAAATAAACAAAGTTTGGCTGCCCCACATAAGTATTCAATCCACTGTAATCAAGTTAGGGACACGGTGATAGTGTTGACAACTATATGAGCCTACAGTTTTGCACACCATATTAAATAAGAAACACTACATTGATTTAATTTGAATATTTTTAAACATATATTTTTGCAGGAGCTTTGAGAAATGAGTGATTGTCTTTTTTTCTTACACTGTAGTATAATTTATTAGACAAATTTTGTTGTTCTCGTTGTTCTCTCTGTGAGCTTGAATATAGAATTACAAAACTCAGATAACTTGAGTGCTTTTCCTTGTGAGACCATCTTTTATATCCCTTGGTTGTGTTTACCCACCAGATAGTCACTACATAATTTTCACTGTTGTCTAATAACTGCTTCTAAATGTTTTTCTTCTCGGTATTATTTAATTTTTTGTTATATAGTACTAAACATTTGTTTATTTTTTTTTTCACTTTAATGTGTGTCAAAAGTGGATGAAAATCATTTTAAGGCTGTTTTCATGATGTGACATATGAAACTTGGTTTCACATGTTTGGTACATCAACTTACAGAGTTAAATTCTTTCTGTGAGTCAGGCATAGACCATATGTAATCAGTCATGAAGCTTGTGTTACACAAGGATACTTATACTGAATTATTCAATATATAATCTTTAGTGATATTTGAATAGGAATTTATATGTAGGCTGACAGTGGATAGGGGAAAGAAGGCAGACAAGCTTTTGATTTCTGAGTCATCAGCATCTGATATCTTCTCAGTCTGCTGTGGGATCAGGCTCCTGAGACCAATACTCCCATGCTGTCTCAAATAATGAGAGGACTCCAACATTTCTATGAGTTGTTTATAGTCTCCATTGCTTTTCAAAGCTTTTCTCTGAGGACCTGAGTTTTGTAACCCTCAGGGGTGGCCATTCCAGGGGTGGCACGACCATCATTACTAGGTGTCTGTCTCCAGGAAGACAGTGATATTGTACCACCTCACAAGAAAAATCCTATGGAGGTCAGGGAGGCTCCATTTCAGCTCCTGCTTCCACACCCTGGCTATAACTAATGAGAGAGGAGGGCTTGCTGTCTGGGAAACATGCTGTGGAGTACATCTTGTCTCTGGGTGGGGGAGGACAGACTGTGCCTATCTCTGCCAGATGGGAAGCGAAGGAAAGGGGAAAACCAAAACTAACCCAGAACATAGCAAACATATTTCAGAAGGGTCTGCAAAGGGATGTTCCTCCCTCATCAGAGCCATCTCTTACCACAAACAGGGTAATGGTGTGAAAAGGGATGACAGCAGCAGTGATAAGAAGGGACAGAAGTCAAATACTTCTACGGTCAAATACCCTACCTGTACCAGTGCACACAGAAAGTAGGGGAGACAACAATGCAGAAAAGTGGAAGTTTGCAAATGCAGAAACCAATTGGAGGAAATGACCACACTCAAAGCCTTGAGAACCATTTCACTGCTCTGCAGACTGAAGAGGAGAATACATTGCATCAACTGAGACATAAAATGAGTAAGGCAGCCTGATCTGCTCCTTGTAAAGCAAGCAGTGCAACTAAGAAAAAGCAGCAGGTGACAGTAGTAGATGACTCTCTTCTGAGAGGTATGGAGACATATTTGCTAACCTGAACCACTCTTTAGAGAGGTTTGTTGCTTACTTGGAGGTTTCATCAGGGTTGTCACCCAGAGATTACATCCCACTGACTATTCTCTCTGCTGTTATTTCATGTGAATACTAGTGACACAGCCAGGAACTATCTGAGGCCTATCAGGAAGGACTACAGGGCTCTGGAAGCAGTAGTGAAGGACTATGGAGTGCAGATACTTTTCATCAGTCCTCCTGGATAAAAAAGAAAGTAGTATCACAGCCAGGGCTTTGGCTGCTTAGACCATAGGAATTGCTTTGAGAAACCTGGTCTCCTGGGGGCTTTTAGGGTCCAACTGTCAGAGAAGGGGAAGAATATGTTCAGCCTTTGCCAAAATTAGTGAAGAGGGCTTTTAAACTAAAGATCACAGAATTAGAATGTTAGGGGTTGGAAGAGACCTCTAGAGACCATCTAGTCCAACCTCTCTGCCAAAGAAGGATCACCTAAGGCAGGCTGCACAGGAAGGTGTTCAGATAGGTTTTGAAAGTCTCCAGAAAAGGAGACTGTGTGACCTCCCTGGGTAGCCTGTCTCAGAGCTCTTTCACCCTCACCATAGTGTCCCCTTGTGTTGAGATAGAACCTCCTGTGTTCTAGCTTGTACCTATTGTTCCTTGTCCTATCACTGGGCACTACCAAAAAGAGAGCATCACCTTCATCTTGACACCTACCCTTCAGATATTTAGAGACACTGATAAGATGCCCTTTCAGCATTCTCAAGACTCAAGTCCCAGGTCTCTCAGTCTTTCTTCATATGGGAGATGTTCCAGTCCCTCAATCACCCTCGTAGCTCACCGTTGGACTCTCTCTAGCAGATCCCTGTGTCTCTTGAATTAGGGAGACAAAACTGGACACAATATTCCAGGTGTGGTCTCAGCATGTCAGAGAAGATGGAGAGAACCTTCCTAGACCTACTGGACACATTTTTCTTAAGGGACCCAAGGATGCCGTTGGGCCTCTTGGCCACAAGGACACATTGCTGACCCATGCAGAACTCCAAGGTCTTTCTCCATGTGTCTGCTACACAGCAGGATGATCCCTAGTCTGTACTAGTGCCTGGTGTTATTCCTCCCCGGATGCAGGACTACGCACTGGACCCAGTACCGATCCCTGGGGAACACCACTGGCCACAGGCCTCCAGTTGGATTCTGTGCTGCTGATCACAACCTCTGTTGTTGAGCCAGTTACCAATCTACCTCACAGTCCAATCATCTAACCTACTTTTCTTGAGTTTCCCTATGAGAATGTTACAGGACATGGTATCAAAATCCTTGCTGATGTTGAGATAAATGATACCTCCCTTTATGCATCCATTTGGTCATGCCTTCACAGAAGGCTATCAGATTAGCCATGATAGATTTCCCCTTAGGTAGTCCATGCTGTCTGCCCCTGATAACCTTCTCTTTTTTCATCTGGTTAAAGATGGCCTCCAGAACAAGTGCCCCATCATCTTTCCAATGTTGGAGACTGACTAGTCTGTAGTTTTCCAGGTTTTCCTTTTCACCCATTTTGGTAACTGGTTGGTACTGGGACTAGTGCTGCTTAACATCTTTGTTGTTGGCATGGACGATGGGATTGAGTGTACCCTCAACAAGCTTGCAAAAACTACCCAGCTGTGTGCTGTGGTCATTGTGGTGGAGGGAAGGGATACCACCCAGAGGGACACTGACAGGTTTTAGAGGTGGACAAATGTCAGCTATACGAAGCTCAACAAAGTCTAACGCAAGGACACAAACCTCTTTCAGGGCAAGCTCAGGAACAAATATAGACTGGGTGGCAAATGGATAGAGACCAGTCCTGAGGTGAAAGATCTGGGAGTGCTGGTTGATGAGAAGCTGGTTGTGAGCTGGCAATGTGCTCTTGCAGCCCAGGAAGACAATCGTATCCTGGGCTGTATCATGGCCAGCTGGATGAGGAATGTGATTCTCTTTTTCTACTCTACTCTTTTGAGACCCCACCTGGAGCAGTGTGTCCAGCTCTTGGGCTCCCAGCACAAGAAGAACACGAAACTGTTACAGTGAGTCCAGAGGAGGGCTGGTGCACTTCTCCTGTGACGATAGGCTGAGAAACTTGAACTTCTGTCTAGAAAGGAGCAGTGTCTGGGGAGACCTCATAGCAGCCTTCTAGTATTTGAAGGAGCCTGCAGCACAGCTGAAGAGAGGGACTTTAAACAAGGGCAGGTAGTGATATGATGATGGGCAACAGCTTCAAACTGGAAGAAGGTAGATGAACTAGATGACTTTTGGAGGTTACTTCCAACCCAAACCATTCTGTGATTCTATGCAATGGTATGGATCAGCCACCTTGAAATCAGCATTAATCCAAGCCAGTGCAAGGCAACAGCTATTTCAGGAATAACACAAAGTAACCCAAGATACCTCATAGAAATACTTACCTCCTCCATGCAGCCAGATTAAATACACTTGCATGTGTTACAGCTCAGGTCACACTAGAAAGCCTCCTCACCACATTCCTACGTTCAATTTATTTTCTGTTATCCTGGAACTTTGGTCCATATTGACCTCTTGAAAGGATTCTGCTAATTCCATTCGGCTCTAAAAAGATGTAAATACATGGTGGTAGATGGCAATGATAAATTTTTAGCTAGACCTTTACTCAATGAAGAAATGAAACTCTTTTCCCACATCATAGGAAGAAAAGATTGTACATGAGCATTTTCACACTGCAAACTTGGAATTTGAGATCAGTTTTAAATGATGGTTATCGTTATGTCATAGTTGGGAATAAGGAGTTGAGGCTGTTGATAGAGACTAGACATGAGAATAGTCAATCACTCTGAGGTCATAACAAAGTTTGGGTGATAATGGGACAAGGTTGGCTGATAGGTATATCTAACTTGAAAAAATATCACAACATAAAATTACATCTGTCGGTGTGGAAATGGTTGTAAAAAAACATTTTCCACAGGTCAAATTTTGACGGTCAGGTTTATCCTAAGTAATAACTTATTCTTTGTGTATATTCTGCCTCTAAACAGACAACACATCCAAATTAAAGGTTAAGAGGAAGCAATATTGGCATACCTTTCTTACTAAACAGAGGAAAAAAGTTCTCAATTTCTTATAAAGATTTGAATCTCTGAAACAAATTGGAATCTCAATTAAATAAATGAGCTCTAATGTCAAGATCCACATTTTTCTTTTCAACATGTATATTTTAGACATTTGATTCATTTGATTTTATGAAACTTTATGAAAGATTCAGGAAGAAATGAAAGGAGCAGTCCAAACTCCTGCATTATCTAAAGCACACTCTACACCGAATTTCTGATAGATTTTTCTCTCCAAAGGTCTTAATCCCAGCTTCTTTCTGGAGTAGTCAGAAGAGAACAAGATAGAATCTGTTTATCACCCTTTACCCCTGAAAGCACAGGAAAAGTAAACAAGAAAGGCAACCTGTCAACACTGACACAATTACTTCTGTTTCTAACATCACAGTTAAACATTGATAAATGATTTTTAAGAGGGATTTTTCTATCCAGATTAGAAGAAATCAGCAAGTATGGTGGGGCATTCGCACACTAGATTTTGTGGCATTTTCATGCTCTTATGTATCTAAAGGCAAAGTTATTTCACTTTAATTTCACTTTGCTTGGAAAAAAAACAACCAACACAACAAACAACATAAAGCAACCTATTGATTTATTTTGGTCTCTGTTATTTCATTTTAGCAGAGTAAAGTATGAAGGGAGCTGCAGAGGTGTGTAATGAAAATACCTTTCCCATGTCCAGTATCTGAAGGGGGCCTACAGGAAGGCTGGGGAGGGATTATTTACAAGGCCTTACAATGACAGGACAAGGGGCAATGGGTTTAAACTGGCAGAGGGGAGATTTAGACTGGATGTTAGGAGGAAGCTCTTTGCAGTGAGGGTGGTGAGACACTGGCACAGGTTGCCCAGGGAGATTGTGGCTGCTCCCTCCCTGGAGGCGTTCAAGACCAGGCTGGATGAGGCCTTGAGTGACCTGTGCTAGTGGGAGGGGTCCCTGCTTATGGTAGGGGGTTGGGACTGGATGATCTTTGAGGTCCCTTCCAACCTTACCATTCTATGATTCTATGTAGGTACAGACTATGCACACAGGCAGCCTCTTCTGTGGAAAGTACTTGTCTTCCCTTGTTGTGTTGTGTTTCTCTGCAAGCTGGTGTGAAAATGTTAGACAACAGACATTTTCTCCAGTGATCTTCCCCCAAAACAGAAAGGTGTGCTCTGAAGGAGAAAAAAAAATCTTTTCTCATTGTTAGCAGAAAGGTAAAGGCAGAGGTAGTCATTAAACTTTTACCAACAGAAAAATCTTTTATAAAACCAGGAACAAACTGGCCAATTATTTGCTCATTTTGAAAATAGTCCTGTCATTTTTTAATCCACAGGTCATAACAACCTCCAAAGCATCTTTCTCACCTAGAAGCTTAAATTCAATTGAAAGATCATGGGATTTGAGTTCCTAACTTAGTATTTTTTCAACAATGGAGATTCCACTCAAGTAAACATCAAACTAATCCAGTATTGGCTTTGTTTCTCATTTAAGACTTGTTTTTGGAAGAGAGACCAGGTAAAAAATAATCCCATAGAAAATTCTGTTTCCCTTTCCCTGAACTAAATGGTTTAACAAGAGGGAAAACTTCACAGATAACTACTTAGAAAAGCTAACCTATTTTATTTTAAAATGTGAAACCAAAACAAATGTACCAACAACATTTGGTGAGAGACTGGAACAGGTTGCCCAGGGAGGTTGTGGCTGCTCCCTCCCCTGGAGGGGTTCAAGGCCAGGTTGGACGAGGCCTTGAGTGACCTGTTCTAGTGGGAGGTGTCCCTGCCTATGGCAGGGGGGTGGAACTAGATGATCTTTGAGGTCCCTTCCAACCTTACCATTTTATGATTTGATTTATCACCAAAATATAGTGTGAGATACTCACCAAGGATAAGGCTAAATTCATAGTGTATCTTTAAACTAATCATTCATGTGGAAAGAACCAAGAAAAATCACAGATGCTGACAGAGTCACTGCCTAGCAAATAGTACTTCCAAGACCAAATACACATTTGAAAATGAAGAATTAGCAAATAAATTCATCATGTTGTTATGACTGTAACAAGAATCTATTCTATCTCCAGGGTAAAATCACAAGCAGTGATTTCACTCATTCTCCTACCCTCCAAGAAAACCTCCCACTGAATTTACTTACTGAATTTACTTACTTTTTTTTTCATAGAATCATAGAATGGTAAAGTTGGAAGGGACCTCAAGGACCATCCAGTTCCAACCCCCTGCCATAGGCAGGGACGCCTCCCACTAGCACAGGTCACTCAAGGCCTCATCCAACCTGACCGTGAACACCTCCCGGGAAGGAGCAGCCACAACCTCCCTGGGCAACCTGTGCCAGTGCCTCACCACCCTCACTGTAAAGAACTTCCTCCTAACATCTGGTTTAGTCTAATCTAGTCTAGTCTAATCTTTTTCTTAATTAAGGATGAATTCTTGCTATGGAAAATACAGATGGTCATGCAGGGTATGCTCAGTCAAATAACAGAGAAAAATTGGAACAAACCTGAAGAGTAGACTGTGATTTATCCATGATCCTTTTCTTTAATGTTGTAATAGTTTATAGGTCAAATGTAACAATCCTGCAGTCATTTCTCATCTCTAAATCTGTATTGATTTAAATTCAAAGCTCCAACTTGACGAAAAGTAGTTTTGGTTTTAGGATCTGACAATCCAATGACAATTCACAAAAATATGCTTTGCAATCACATATTCTGAGTTGGCACACAGTGACACAGATCTCTTCATAAAAATGCTCTGGTTTTCAGAATCATCTGTCTGATTTCAGTGCAATTGTATTTTATTAGCATAAATATGAGTATAGTACAGACTAACCAATAGATTGCATTTCAAGTACACTATGTAAGTAACGTAGTGTAAATATGTTTTATTTAGTGTAAATATGATTTATGTGAAGGGAAAGTAGCTATTCTGACAAACATTACCAAATTGAATATTTGAAATTATATATTATATAAAGTGATTTTTTATATATGTGTACATATATATATATATACACACACACACATACACACACGTGTGTGTGTGTGTGT